>PVJH01015560.1:0-53092 GCA_004026705.1 Nesogale talazaci
GCTGGGGTTTCTGAATTTATCACCCCCCAGCCTCATTTAGTGACTTCCTGCTGTGGAAGTGGGGACCATCACTCCCCATTCTCAGTCTTCCTTCTAGCCACTCACCCCTGCACCTCCTCCAGAGTCTTTAATGTCTTTTATTATTATTATTCTTTAAAATATGGAAGGCTTCATGAATTTGCATGTCATCCTTGGCGCTGGGGACATGCGAATCTTCTCTGTATTTTGCCACGTTAGTACCTGTGCTTCAGGTACTGAGTCTTTTCTCCTGAGTCTTTTTTTTTTTTTGGGGGGGGGGGCGATCACTGCTCTCCGGTGGTGGGAGTAGGAGGCCCAGCCCCACTGCTGGAATTGAACCTCCGTCCCAGTGGGCCGCAGTCCCGCGCACTACCACTACGCCACCGGGGCTCAGCCCTCACTACCACATCCTTTTTTGGGGGCATCACTGCTCTCCGGTGGTGGGAGTAAAAATCATAAAATTCAATAAAAATCATTTTTAAAAAGAAAGAAAATGAATGACCCTGGCTTCTAATTCCAGATGATAAGACTACCCCTTATGCATTTTTATCAAATCCACTGGATTTGAACCGCCAAGCCCGCAGGCCGCAGTCCTGCACTCAACCACTTACGCCACTGGGGCTCAGCCCGAACTGCTCGTTTATAAGGTGTTGCTCAAAGCTGGAACCCCTCTAAGGGGGTTCATTCCCTGGTCAGCTTTGTTTTCTCGCTGCCGGATCAGCAGCACGCCAGGATGCCGCCTCCTCTGCAGGCTCTCCAGACCCCTGCAGGATCCAGACCCCTGGACACTGGGTGGACAACGCTCCCGGGGTGCCGTGAGAGTCGGTTCTGTTGGGCTGCAGTCCCCTCCGTGGCCGAGTGTGCAGGGCGTTTCTGTGGAGGCCGCTGCAGCTTCGGGGTTGGGCAGAGCTCCTAGGGGAGACCCTGCCCTGGGATTCCTGGGTAGAGGGTGACAGACCACTCTCAGGGGGCACAAGAGAGGCTGGAGCCGGGGCAGTTATTCTCATGGGACTTATAATAATTGCCTTTGATTTTAGCTTCTCTCTGTCCACCTGCCTTCCTTCCATCTGAGTCTCAGGCATTTTTTTTTTTTTAGACTCTGTGAGATAGGTGGTTGTCTCGGAGCCCTCTGTCCTTCTACATTGGTCTCCAGAGACCAGTCTGCTGAAATATGTTGAAATCCCTCCCCTGGAGACAGCCTTCTTTTTCCTTATTTTGTTGTTGTGGAGCAACTAATTGAAACCACACTAAGGATTATGTTTATACTTATATGGACATACTCGTATTAATGTGAATGCCAATACTAATGCATAAGGGGTAGTCTTATCATCTGGAATTAGAAGCCAGGGTCATTCATTTTCTTTCTTTTTAAAAATGATTTTGATCGGGGGGCTCTTACAGCTCTTCTAGCAATGCCTGCATCCATTGTGTCAAGCACATAGGTACATATGTTGCCATCACATTTTCTTTCTCCTTGAGCCCTGGGTATCAGCTCCGCATTTTTCCCCTCCCTCCCCCCCTCAGGGTCATTCATTGTCTCAGTCAAGTCACGCATGGTTGTGATCACACAAATCATCGACATGTCCCTGCGAAGGCTTCAGGCTCTTGTAATGTTTGTTTTCTGTGTGACAGAACTGCCTGGCAGTAGTTGATGGTGTTGCTGTGGGTAGTCAGTGCTGACTCACGGCTACGCAGGGCTTTACGGAGCAGGCCCGCTACCTAGGGTCTCGGTGGCTGATCCAAAGAGATGCGGCTCATCAGGGTTTCTCTCCCACTGTGCCTGCTGGTGGGAGCAGACCACCCACTCGCAGGGTCACAGTGCAGATGAGCTCAGTCCAGGATCCTCTTCCCCAGACGCTCCAACCCCCACTCAGAGACGATCAGCTTTTAGTTTCCAGCAAACTCTAACCAGCTCAGTGGCCCCTCTTGAGATAGTCCAGCAAAGTAGCCGTGACATGTGATGAAGAAAGGTTTGTGGCTCAGGGACTTATAGAAACCACAATGATATGAATCCAGTTTGAGTGCTCACTTGAGTATAGCCCTGGCATATCGCTGACGATATGGGTGTCATAGCAAAGTGTCAAGGAAATCAGATGATGCCTGACTATCGGGAAAAATAGCACCTGGGGTCTCAAAGGCTTCTTTCAAAAGAAAATACACTGTCATCGAGTCGAGGCTGACTCCTGAGTGACTGACTTCCTGTGGGTTTCCACAATTGTAGCTGTTTACAGGAACGGAAAGCCCAGCCTTTATCCTGAGTTGCTGCTGGTGGTTTTTTGAACTGCCAACCACATGGATTGCAGCCCAGTGTGTGACCATTACACTAAACATGCAGCCATCTAATTGAGGAGTCAGCTTAGCTCACAGAGAAAAAGCACACTGGTCTCTGTGATCCAAGGATTGTAAACAATAAGATCCCAACTTGGAGGAGGGAATGGTACCAGTGCCTAAATTCTAAACACTCAGTTTTTGAAACACGGTGGTTGACAGTGGAAGTCCAAATCCATTTCGCAGGGTCTCTACGTGGAGTGAGTCCCCAGTGAGTCCTCACTGCCCACACACTAGGAATGTGAACAGCCCCGATATCAGACAGAGAGCCTTGTATGGAGGTTCTCAGTAACTGCACTGGGACTGGAATGTAACGCCCTGCCGCCACCTCTCCCTTTGGGCCAGTTTTCAGTTGATCCCCAAATGTCAATATTGTCTGATTTTTCTTAGCTGGAGGTATTTCATTGTTTTATATCATAATTGTTGCTGGGTCCTTCCCTTTCCACCCCCCTCCTCTCTGTCCTTTGTCATTGTGTTAGGTTTTTCTGTATAAGGAAACCAGGATTCATGAGGACAGTAACTGAAATAACACTTCCCTGGGGCCATGGAAAGAGGCAGAGTGGGGGTGGAGGGAGTCAACCAGTGGGGACAAGGGGGAAGAAGATGTTCTAACATTGATTGTGGTGATGATTGCCCAGCCTTCCCCGTATGATTGAACTGTTGCCTTGCATGGTGCATTGATTGCAGCACTGTAACGGGAAAGAGAAATGAAATTTCAAACACGAGAGGTGGGAGACAGTGACAACTCTTAGGAGTTGGCAGTTAATGACTGTGTGCGATGGGAGATAATTTGCCAGCGTTGCCAAGGTTTGATTTAGAAAGTAAGGAATCGGTCCAGTGAGCACATTCTCCCAGGTTTGTGTGTTTCATCTGCATGAGGAGGAGGGATTTGTGGGTGCCAAAGATGCTTCATTCAGAAAGTAAATCTAGAGTTAAGGCACATGGGAAATTCCAGCTTCCACTCATGCCCATCTAGTTTACGGATTACTGCCTCAGTTTTCAGTCTTGGTGTAGTGATCCTTAAAAATGTTTTTTTTCTTTTGGGGGGTGTGGGGGAGAGTGGGGTGGGAGTGGAGGGTTCTGACCTAGTGTGTTAGTCTGGGTAGACTAGAAAAACAAATTCATAAGCACACATAAGTATATAAGGGAGAGGTTTATATATAAGAGGAATGGAACATTGAGAAAACATCCCAGCCCACTCCAGTCCAAG
Source organism: Nesogale talazaci (assembly GCA_004026705.1). Classification (NCBI taxonomy): domain Eukaryota; kingdom Metazoa; phylum Chordata; class Mammalia; order Afrosoricida; family Tenrecidae; genus Nesogale; species Nesogale talazaci. The sequence goes on from PVJH01015560.1 coordinate 3,557, forward strand.
TCCATAAGTCCAATATTAGCCCATATGTCCGATACCAATCCATAAGTCCTCTTCACACTCACAAAGCACATGCAATGACATCAGGACAATCACAGGTCAGTAGGTGCAGAGTATCTTGTGTATCCAGTGGTGGTAGAAGCATCTCAGCACAGTCAGGAGTCTATTTGTGGCTTTTCTGGCTTCAGAGGTCTGGCTCCATCAGGCTAAGACCATGTGGCTTCTCCTCGGGATGTCTCCCAGGGAGTCAGCCCTATGTCTTGTCAGGAGAGCGCCTCCAAGGGACTGAGTCGTGAGCCTCTCACCTCCAAGGGCGAAACATTGTGAGATTTCCCAGAATTCTCAGAAGAATGGCATGTCCACACAGAGCTCTCATTGGCTAGCTCCAGATTGACAGGCTAGACTCCATCCCTACACTCCCAATCCTCAAACTGACACCAGATTAGTGACTGCCACACCTAGTCAGCGGGTGTTTACTGAGCATCCTCCACGTGCCGCTAGTGTTCCAGGTGCCAGGGATGCCATCGGGAGTCAGGAGCTTTCTCTGTAGTCCCCAGTACCGAGAGCTGTTGTGTTAAGATACGTTCAGGTAGCTTTGTGAGGGAGACCCGCGGGAAGAGGTTGCCCTGGGCAGAGTAGCCAGCCCCCCACTCTCTGGGGCATGGTTGACTTGGGTTAGAGGGGGAGACCAGAGGAGAAGGAGGTGCCGGCCGATTGCAGGCACTTTCCTGATGCCGTCGGAGGTCGGTCTGTGGGCTGAGCATGCAGTGAGGAGTGGGCGTGGGAGGTTTGAGGATGACATCCTCTTGAAGAACCTGTGCCAGGGCGAGGCAAGTTTTCTGGTCATGCCCTGGACAAGGCTGAGGGAATTTTGAAGGGAGTCCAGACAGCACAGTTATGTGCAAGTGACGCTCACACACAGGCTGGGGACACAGTGACAGACACCAGGTTCAATTAAGGCTGTGGCTCTGCCAGGTGAGGGACAGAGAAGCTAGAGGTACTTTGCTGGGGAGTGGTGTGTTAGTGCAGGCTGACTAGAGAAATGAATCCAGGTAGACAATCAGATGTGCATAAGAAAGAGCTTTCTAGAATGAGCCATTGCCTACGAAGAAAGCATCCTAGCTCAGTCCAGATCAAGTCCATAAGTCCGATCTTAGCCCATCTGACTGATACTAGCCCATGAATCCATCTACAGACTCACACAGCACATGCAATGATGCAGAAAGCAGGAAGATCACAGAGCAATGGGTGAAACGTCTTGAGGAAGCATTTCAGCACGGGCGTGGGTCTCCATGGGACTCCTCCAGCTCCAGGGCTCTGGCTCCATTAGTGTAGCTCTATGTGGCTCGTCAGCAGGACTGTCTGGAAGGGAGACAAAGCAGAGAGCGTACCGTTGGTCTCCAGGGAGCTATTGAACTCCAGAGCGCCTCCAGGTGAGGTCATCAAGCTGTGACCTGATGGACAGGCTAAACTCCATCCCTTCGCTAGTTGACAGGAGATGATGTAGCTGCCACAAGTGGTTGCCCCTGAAGGCAACTCGCTTTGAGCCAGATCATAGAGGGATGTGAAGGGGCATTGGAGGTTAGGTGAAAAAGTACAGGAAGTTGGCAGCATTCAGAGTTGTCAGGAGGATACCAGAGGAAGTGGCCCTCAAGGGGTGGTTGAGGAGTAGGGTAGGAGTGGGGCCAGATTTGGAAGGGGCCATGGCAAGATCTGGGGTATCTGACCAGGGGACGGGTGGCCAAGATCGAGGGGGTGATAAAGGACAATCGGAAAGACCAAGGAAATGTGGGAGCTGGGCATGGGCAGGTCAGGTCCTGGGTGGGATGAGGAAGGCCTGTGTGGGGAGAAAGTCCCAGCCAGGAGCGGAAGTGCTCCGTGAATGTGGGTGGGAGCAAACGAGCAGTGGAGAATGATGATGGGAAGCCAAGCTGGGTGGGTGACACACGCTCCGGAGGCACTTTATTTTGGGAGGGAAAGAAATTGCTGGGTTCTCTTGAGCACCTCTAGGACTCAAGCAGGAGCCAGACTGAGGGCTGGGGGATTCGAGGGCGACCTGAGAGGAACAACATTTTCCAGGGAAAGACAGGCCTAGGCGCCTTTTGATTTTCAGATCATAGAAATGGGATTTGTGCAGAGGGATTAGGAGATACTCTATAGCCTGATGGGATAATCAATGACATTGGTTTCCAAGCAGAAAGGAAAACACACAAGAAGGCACTATTGATTTCAGGCTCATCCAAGACGCAATTAAAAGCAGTGAAGGGACCTGATGTTGTTGGCTAAAATACCGGTCTCAAGAGGGAGCTCCTGGAAGTCCTTGTCACTGTTCAGAAGAGGAAGAAAAGTCCCCTCTCCTGAAGCATCCTGTATTTTCATGTCGTTGACTCCTGCTGTCCAGACCCAGGCCTCTCAGGGAGAGGGCGGACGGTGTCTGTCATTTCTTGTCTCCATGGTGCTGGCATGACTCTCGGATGGTGACCCTGCATGCAACAGAACGCAGAATTGATCACAGAGGTGCCCTTTCTTGAGATTTGTGGCTGCATGCGTTCTAAACAGGACAGGTGTGAGGAAAGGAAGCATGGTACGGGAAAGCCTCTTAAAAAAAAAGGATGGCGTCAGATCTCCAAAATGCACCCAGACTATCTGGCTATCCCAGGGGCATTCCCTTTCCCACTCTGCAGAATGACCGGAGATCCCCTCCACCCCGTGGCTTTAGACATGGCTGACAGCTGGGGAAATCAGGGTCTCTGTCTCCCCCACAGAGGTCTCTGTCTCCATTTGGGCTGTGGATTTCTTTTTGCAAACCCACGTCTCTTCGCACCTCTCGCACGTCACCCTCCCAGGTGCTCAAGGCACACATTTGCAGGTGTTCCTCTTGCTTTGGCTTCTCTTTCGCTCTCTGTTCGTTCATCTAACCCAGTGGTTCTCAACCTATGGGTCGTGACCCCTTTGTGGGTTGAATGACTCGCTGGCCACCCTATTCATCACAGTAGCAAAATCACAGTGATAAAGTAGCAATGAAAATAATTTTATGGTTGGGGGGAGGTTTACCACACATGAGGAACTGCATTAAAGGGTCACGGCATGAGGAAGGTTGAGAACCACTGATATAACATAATAGCAAATTTCCGGGGGCTCAATGCTGCAAGACAGATCCCCAATCTTTCCTTTTGGATCCCTTCTACTAGCAGTAAGCTGGCTCTGAATGAGTGCTTCCTGCCTCCCAGGTTTTGTGCGTATGTTTTCCATTCATATTTGTGTGTGTTTAAAGGTTAGCCATCATGAAACCCTACGAGGCAGGAGACATAGCTAATGTCATTTGGGGAGGGGAGGAGACTAGCAGACACTTGATAAACTCACTGCCCGCACTCACTGCCATCTAGTGATTGCAACTCACAGTGACCCTCTCCAGGGTTACTGAGACTAGATCCTGACAGAAGCAGGCGGGTCTCATCTTTGTCCTGACACTGGCTGGTTGGAAACACACCGTGGTTCTGGTTCGAAGATCCTTGTTTATGCCACAGTGCCACCGGGGTGAGGCAATGGATTTGCCTTTGTGGATCAGGTAAGTGAATACACTTTATAACTCAGAAGTAGATAGTACATCTATGAATGTGTGATTTTTGATAAAAAAAAGTCTGATCTAGTCTTTTGGTTTATTTTTCTCCTTTGTCGTAAACATGAAAGCTATTGATATACTTAGAGGAATTAGATGGTGTCTTATTTTTAATGGTTCCATGTTTTTGATAAGCACAAATTATACAGTAAACATCCACAGGTTAATGTTCAAAAGGTTTGGATATGAGAGAATTCGTGGTCTCTTTGGCTTCCTCAAGCATTTTTTTTTGACAAGTGTTATTATTCATCTAAAATATTAAAAAAAATTTATGTCTGGTAATACCAATAAGGTAATGCACCCTACTAGCACATTGTGTCTTGCATGTCCTTGAGAAGAACAGTGATTCTTTTTATTTCTCATTACTTCACCACCACTTCCCGTAATGCATGGAGAATGTGGGATGTATTGAGAAAATGAAATTCAGGATCCAAGATTGATTCCTTGCTTATGTCTGTCCCCTGGGTGTTGAACTGCTCTGAGAAGGTTGCGTTTGGTGACAGTCACCACGCTAACAAAGGATGAGAAGTGGCTGGGTCTCAGGAGACAGCACCCTGGAGGGTTGACCATGTGTCAGGGGTAAGTCAGGGGCTTTCTGGGAGTGCTTAACCATGGTGGCATCGGGGGGTGGGGGGTGGGGAGAAGATGAGCGGGGTCCAGGCAGGCTCTTCAGGGGGCCAGACCTTGATGCTGCCCCTTGGTTCTCCTCTCTGGACTCAAGAGAGAGAAAGCATTAACAATGATTGTAAGAGTCAGTGGTCAAGTTTGCAGTGTTCACTTTGGCTAGGAGTTGATGCCTGTGGCTCCTTCAAGGGCATGCTCCTGGTCCAGGAGAGGGAGAGAACACAAATACACGTGGAGTCCTCTTGCCCAAAGTGAGTTCTACCCTTCAGATGCGTTCCATGAAATAAATATGTCCACGGTTGGGAGGATCATGAAGCATCTAGGCCAGTGGTTCTCAACCTGTGGGTTGTGACACCTTTGGGGGTCAAACGACCCTTTCACAGGGGTGCCTGACTCCTCACAGTAGCAAAATGACAGGGATGAAGTAGCAACGAAAATAACATTACCATGGGGTTTCCTACCACATGCAGAACTGTATGAAAGGTTCACGGCATTAGGAAGGTTGAGAACCACTGATCTAAGCTCTAAAAAGGCTTGAAGAGACTCTGGAAAGGCGGCCTGGGTTTATTTCATTTGCTTTCCATATGCATAGGGTGGGAAAATCACACGTGTGTGTGTGTGTGTGTGTGTGTGTGTGTGTAGAGCACTCAGTTGGCTAAGGCTTGCCTCCACCTACATGAGGCAGAAAGCAAGCCACTGTGGAGTACCTGCATTGGCCTGCTTTCCCCCACAGCGGCCGTCCAGGGGCCTAGCTACTGGCGTAGCACTCATGGCAGCCCGTCTCACTACTCTGCCACGTGTGGCAGGTGGCATTATTTCTCATGGGCATGATGGGCGGCATTCTTTCTCATGGACGTTTGCAAGCCTGCCACTGCATTTCCATCCTCCCACTTCCAGACGGCAAGAGAAGGAACAGCATCTGCAGCAGGAAATGTGATCTTCCCAGAAATTCCCAACAGATTTCTGCGTTACACCTCATCCATCAGATTGGTCTTACAGGATCGCTCCTAGCGTCAGAGGAGGCTGAGCCATGCAGTTGTGGGGTTGGGTACACCATTTAGCGAGGGGTCTTGTAGCGGGTTCCAGCTCAGAGGCAGACTGTGTGCGATGGAGCGAAATGATTGCAAATGTTTACAGTCCCGGTGGCAACCTGTCTCCTTGAAGATCTTCTCCATGACCCTCTACATCACCATGCAAGCAGTCCCTCTCCAGAGACTGGTCCCTCCTGATTACATGTCCAAAGTACACAAAATAGTGCTCTTCTTAGGGGCGTCCTCGCTGTACTTCGCCCAGGGCAGTTTGTTCTGCTGGCAGCACTCCATACGGTTTTTCTTGACCACCCTGTCATCAAAGGCATCACTAGTAGCCTGAAGGAAAAAAGGACAAAAGGGAGGTGACTATTGCCAAGGCCCTTGGCAGGGATGGCCACACACATGACTTCTCATGACGTTACTGACCAGGAGGTCACCCTTGTTAAGCATTCATGCCAGTTGTCCTTCCCCTGAGTCTGTGTTCTGTAGAGATTCAGGAGTTTGCCGTCAGCCTCCACCCTTCACGTGGCTAATCGCTTAAACTCAGTCAGGCGAAGAGTGTCTGCACTTGCCTGGCTTCATGCTACACTAAGTGCTTTGTAAATTATTTAACGGCCTGATGTGTGCGCACCCTCATAGACTCATTTTATTTTCCTTAATGTGCTCTAATGGAATTTGGAACTGCTCACTTCACAACCTCCCCCCAAGCCCCTTAAGTACACAGCCATCATGTTTAAAGCCACAATGTATCCTCCGAATGCCTTGTCGAAGCAAAAGCACTCTGATGGGCCAACATTTAAGCTTGTGGAAGGTCGGAGGTCCCCAGACTTCCCAGACAATGAAGGAGAGTTTTTGAGTGGGTCCTTGTCAGGGCCAGGGAACTCACTGGTCACCACCGGGGCTCCACTTCTAGTCACCCAACCCCCAAACCCACTGCTGTGGGGTTGAATCCAGCTCAGCCCCGTAGGAACACTTTCCAAGGCTGCCTTCCGTATTAAAGAAAGACCCTCCTCTTTCTCCCCCTGACCTGCGGGTGGACTTGAACAGCTGATCTTTCTATTAGCCACCGAGGGCATCCGCCACTGCCCCACCAGGGCGCCTTCCTCATCAGGAGCTCTGCATGTCTCCACTCTCTGGTATGGTGGGGGCTTTTGGAGCTAGGGAATGGATCTGCATAGAGAAGCCAAGTGTGGTAGGAAGAGCCTGGGACCATTGATCCTGTGGACGGTGGGGGTGGACCTTTGTGGGGCCCAGGGAATAGGAAATATGGAGCTTAGACTGTTTTGAGTCTTAGGGTGGAAATAAACTCTCTTTTGATTTAACTAATCAAGGAAGGAGAATCATGGGTGGGAGACGATGGCCATGGGGCTCAGGCAAGCTTCATCTAGGTTGGCTAAAATGGCCCTCTGAATGCGCCATGTCCACTTTGAGCCAGCTGCTAACATGAACCATGTGTTAATCTGCCGCCTTCCTCAGCTCCTACATCTGTGAGACCAAATGTGTCCTCTACAGGCATCTCCAGCGACTGCAGGCATGTCTGACAATCTGATCACTCCGATTCTTCCCTGACAGTTTAAAGGATTTCACCTTCAGCCAATGACTACTGTGAGTCTGCTGGATGCCAGGTCATTAGGTCTGGGAACAGACGACCAAGGGAATGTGGTCCTACAGGGTGGCCGTGAGTGGGAGTTGGGCTCAGCTCAATGGCAGTGAGTTCTGAGCAAGAAGAAACTCCCAGAACCAGGAAAATGCTAATCTCAGTAAAAGATCCTGCTCTTTATCGAGTAGTCTAGCATTTGCTTCTTCAGTGTGCCTTCTTGCCCTGAGAATACCCCTCTCCTGTTAAAAGCATCCCTGGGAAGGAAGTGGGTTATTAACACACAGTTGGCGGTTCAAGCTCACCGGCCACTGCTCGGGAGAGAGATGAGGCTTTCGGCCCCAATGGAGACATACAGTCTTGGGAACCCAAGGAGCAGTTCCCTGGGTTGGAATGGACTCCATTGCATTCATTAAAGGCAGTTCTGACGATGCCGTCTGCCCTCATTGACTTGTGAAATAGGAGTAGATGGGATACATGTCCTGTGTCCTGGATTCAGCTCTGGTGGAGCAGAGTCACCGCCTGTCCATGAAGGATCCGTCATGTGAAGGAGAGAGCAATGATCCCTGAGAACTTTGGGATCGCTTCCTACTGCAGTATAACCTCGCTTACCCTGACTAATACAGTCGCAGACAAAGATTCGGTGATGTAGAAGAGAATCCAGACAGTATTTTCTGCGTAGCCCTGCTTGCATATGAAACACTAAGTCTTATTCTGGACATGTGGGGTGAGGAGGAGGAAGGAACCCATGAGATAAGGTCATCATGCCATCAAGTCTGAGATCAGGAATATTCCCCCGAAGTCATTAAGTAGAATGTGAGGGTACAGGGGCCTCCCGACTGGGTACAGTGCCATGCGCCATGCTCTGCTCTGAAGACAAACTCTTAACCTGGGTAGAGGGAATGAATCCGGGATATCAACATCTGTATGAACAGGTCACAACTTTAAAAAAAAACTTCCCCCCTACAATTTCATGATGTTTTAAGTTTCCAAGAAAGCAGAGCCCACACAGGCCCTGTATCCAAATGCAGCCACTCTCAGGAGCAAATACATACCTTGTACCATTCGATAGCTGACCTAGTACACACACAGAATTGCGCTTCCCAGGGTAATCTCTGTGCACACCAAGCCAGTGATTTGTCTGTCAGTGAGTAGTGGCCATCAGAAATGGTAGGTGATCCTCAAGCCATGGACCCATAGATACCACCCCCCAAACCCAGACTGTGTGCAGAAGGAAAAGGTTACTGTAGAAGAAGGCAGGGTAAGGTCAAGTCTAGGGTCATCTTAGGGCGACTGTGCTGTGCTCGAAGGGGCAAGCATTGGCCACCTGTCTCTGGATTTGATCTTGGGGCTTATCTTGTGAATTGCTTCTCGGGGTGTGGACACCACTTGTTAAGCCTCTGATGTCTCCCTCTCTGAGGGGTTTTCAACAACTGAGAGGAGGGAAGAAACCAGGAGAGCGATGGTGCTGTCAAATCCATTTCAACTTGTCCCAACCCCATGCGAGGGGAGAAGCAGGCTCTCACCTTCACAGAAGCAGAGCTCTAGTGTTTTCTTTCTTTCTTTCTTTTTTTTGGGGGGGCATCACTGCCCTCTGGTGGTCGTGGGAGCTACCCAGCGATGCTCCTGAGAGCCGCTGCTGGATTTGAACCGCCAAGTCCGCGGGTCGTAGTCCCACACTCAACCACTTACACCACCGGGGCTTAGCCCTCTTGTGTTTTCTTTCAAAGAACTATTGGGAGGGAGGGTTGGTTAACAGCAGGGTGCTTAATTATTGTGCCTGTAGGGTTCCTCGCTGCTGCGGCTGCTGCGGTTGCCTGCCTTTGAGTCGGGTTTAACTTGCAGAGAACCTGGGGCAACAGGAAAAGCATTACCTGGGTCCGTGTCATTCTCAGAGTCGGCCTTATGTTTGGGGTCATGGTTGTAGCCATGGTGTCAGTTCACATTGTTAAGGGTCGTCCTTTTTTTCATTGACCCTTGACTTTACCAAGTATGAGGTCCTTCTGCAGGGACGGGCTTTTCCTGACCACATGCCCAAAGTATGTGACAGGAAGTCTCGCCATCTTCCCTTTTTATTTTTTTTCTTCTTTTTTAAAAATCATTTTACTGGGGCGCAAGCAACTCTTATCACCATCCACACATCCAGCTGTTGCATCAAGCACATTTGTACATTTGTTGCCATCATCATTTTCAAAACTTTCTCTTTCTACTGTGAACCCTTGGTATCAGCTTCTCATCATTTCCTCCACTATCCCCCACTCTTTCTTTTCATGAACTCTTGATAATTTATAAATTACTACTTTTTCATGTCTTATATACTCACCGATGTCTCCTTTTACCCCCTCTCCTATTGTCTATTTTCCTGGGAGGAGGTTATAGATCATGATGTGATCAACCCCACTCCCCCAACACTTTGGGGACTGTCCATTTCTCACTATTGGTCCTGAGGGGTTTATTTATCCTGGATTCTCTGTGTTTCCACCTCTTACCTGTCCCCATGTACATTCTCTGGTCTAGTCAGATTTGAAAGGTAAAATTGGGGTCAGGATAATGGTGGTGGGAAAACATTAAAGAACTAGAGGAACGTTGTATGCTTCCTTGGTGTTATACTGCACCTTGACTGGTTCATCTTCTCCCTGCGACCCTTCCGTAAGGGAATGTCCAATTGCGTACAGATTGGCTTTGGGTTTCCACAAGGGGATGTCCAATTGCCTACAGATGGGCTTTGGGTTTCCACGCCACACTCCCATGCATTCACAATGATAGGATTTTTTTGTTCTGTGTCTTTGATACCTGATACCTCATCCTATTGACACCTCATGATCACTCAGGCTGGTATGCTTCTTCCATGCGGGCTTTATTGTTTCCCAACTAGATAATTGCTTGTTTATCTTGGAGCCTTTCTTTTTTTTGTCTTGATTTTTGTTGTTGTTTTGTTTTCTTTTGTTGCTTTGTTTTGCTTTTGTTTTTGTGCATATTATTATCTCTGCATGTCTATCTAGATAAGATAAGCAGGACAAACAACTGGGAAGTGAAAACAATGGGACCCATGGTTCCTGGGGGACATGGAAGATGGGGAGGCACGGGAAAGGAGGTAAGTGTTAACAAACCCAGGGACACGGGAACAATAAGTGATCTAAAATTGATAGCAAGGAGGTTATAAGAAGTTGGGTAGGGCTTGATCAAGGGCAATGTAACTGAGAGGAATTACTGAAACCCAAAGGCTGAACATGGTAGTGAGACAAGAAGAAAGTAAAAATAAATAGAGGAAAGAACTCGGAGACAAAGGGCTTTTTATAGCGCTCTAAATACAGGCATCTACATATGTAAATATATTTATAACGATGGGAAATAGATAGGTACATATATTTATAGGTTTAGTAGTAAGGTAGCAGATGGGCATTGGGTCTCTACTCAAGTACTCTCTTAATGCAAGAACACTTTGTTCAATTAAACTGGCATTCTATGATGCTCACCTCCCCGACTAAGGAGCATTGTGGCTAGTGTTCTTCCAACGTAAATCTGTTCATTCTTCGGATGTATTTAATATTCTTCCTCACCACCATAATCCAGAGGTCTTCCTTATTCATCGTCCACTTTTGCATGCACCTCCCCCCAGAAGCATGTGCTGCTATGCACATCCCCCTAGGTGCCGGTGCTGATTCTGGCAGCCCCAGGTTGTGTCTCTGGGGTGGAACGCCCTGCTTGCTGGAAGGGCCATGGCATGTAGTGGGGGCTGTTGCTGTTTTTCACGTAAGTGGATGAGAGCTGACATGCTGGTTGGAAAGGAAATCTTGGTGGCCAAGGCTCAGTGAGTGCCTTACGTTGAGACAGCTAGTGAATTACCAACTACAGACTCGAATACCAACAGCGATTCCCAGGCGAGTCCTGCCCCACTGAGAGGTAACAGAATGGAATGAGGAAGGGCACAGCCCAAGGTAGGGTCTCCCATGGTGGAGTGCCTGGCCCCACGAACCGTTCAAGAGCGTGAGTGAGATAGTTAAAGTTTATTGTGCCAGCCTGGCGGATAAACACGTGGGACTAGTTGAAGGGCGGAGAGAGAAATAGCTCCATGAGCCTCCCCTTTCTAGTTCTTGGGGGCTCTTGCTTTCTGATGGTTGGACCAGGGTGCAGCCGCCTTCGCCAGTTCCCTGCTTCAGCTGGCAAGGCTCACTTCCTCAAGGAGAAGCTGCGTGGTGCAGCCCTGGTGCTGGAGCAGCCGCGTGGAGACCCCTGCCAGCGCCGACACGCTCACTGATTCAGCTGTCTGCCTGCAGTCGGCGTTACCGCGTGTGTTTTGTGAGATGGAGGCGGACTTTGCGGATTGGTGTTGGACATGGGGGCTAATGTTGGGCTTGTGGACTTTAAACTGCCAACTCAACTGCCCCCCATGCTCGCAGTACTTGCAGCTTCCTGGAGGCTTCAGAATGAGCAAGAGACTTAGTGAGCAACATCCTGTCACGGGAGGCAGCCGTCAGAGAGACAGGCCATGATCACCACCTGTGTTCACCCTGTGAACAGAGCTGTAAGGGCTCTGGGGCGAGGCAGATGAATTCGGCCCTCAAGATCAGAGACATTTGAGCTGGGCCTCACAGAGCAAGTCGGAATCTCAGTGGCCCGCCCAATTCTTTCTCAGAAGCTCCCCGTTTTAGCACAGGCGGCATTTTAACATCTATGGGATGCGACTTTATAAGTTGATTCACAGCGACCCCGTCGGACAGTGACTGGGAAGCAGTGGCTTCTTTTTGCCTTTTTTACTTATTTCTGGTAGCTGATCATCCTAATTGCTGAGGAAAAGGAACCAGACTCACCAGCTTGTTAGTATTTGCATTCTGTCAAGCGGGTTTGTATTATTTAAGACTTTCCCCCACCATCTGCATAAATCTAGCATACCTGTCGAGTTTAAAATAGATTTATTTCGCAGTGAATTTAGGTTAAAACACTCGCTGTTTTGGCAGTCATCTCCACCAGGAGCTATTTATGCAATGCATACAGTTAATCTGTTTCTTTAGCTCTGGGCTACAGAGGCCCCAACTTAATTTTTATCTCCTCTCAGCTGGGTCTTTTGTCGCCCTTGGATACCTGCCTCACACATGTCCCTGAGTGTGCGCAACTGATTAATCATCACATGGTGACACTCCTTAGAGCCACTGGGCATTCTGTAAAATGCGCCTGCTGGGATTTCTTAAGAAAGAGGGACAGGCCGTCTATCAGGACTGACAGCTGCTCTGCCCGGAGGATTAGTCTGGCTGTGGATGGGAGTTCATCTGCAGCACATGATCTCCCCAGCAGTGGCCGGGACCATTCCCATGGCCCAGAGGGCCTCCTTCCTGTATTATGAACATGCTCAGTCTCCGATTCAAGACTCGGTGGTACTGACCAGAAATGGGCCATGTGGTAGTTACATAATCTGTTGTCAATTGAGAGGATTAAGACCGAAGGGGTGAGGTTTGGCCTGTCAATCGGGTGGCCCCTTGATGGCCTTGTTTGGAGGCTCGAAGGAGATAAATAGCTCACTTGTGGTGGGACACAAGCTCAATCTGTGCGAGACATTCTCGTTGACAAGCCACATGGAGACAGGCTGATGGCAGCCAGAGTCTCAGAGCTGGAGAAGCCACACGGAGACGCCTGCCAGTGCTGAGATGCTTCCATCGCCACTGGATCCACAAGACTTCCCACCCACTGGCCTGTGATCTTCCTGCATTTGGCATCATTGCAAGTGTTTTGTGAGTCTGAAGAAGACTTCCCTGTCACCCCCACTGCCTCCTTAGGCTCCTGGGCTTTACTCCGCCCACCCTCGCCCTCCTGGGATCCTGCATGTTCTCTTTGTTTCCATCTCCCACAGGGCACTGGGCTTGCTAGGGCTCTTGCCTGGGGTGCTTATTCCTCTGCACAAAGTCAGCGCAAATGCCACTTCTACTCAGAGGCCAAATTCTACAACAGTAGCCCTTCTCGGCATTGTGTGCTTCCCTTCCACAGCACCTATCTCAGATCCAAGTAGATTGCTTCTGTGATTATTGATGACTCCTGCCTGCTTCCTGCACTGAACCATAACTTCACCATTGCTGGGGTCTTGCCTGGTCTTACTCACCATTCTGCCTTGCACATAAGGGCTTGCTGAATGCTTGTTTCCTCAAAGTGGAATCATTGTCAGCGCCCTCAGTTCTTTGCAAAAGACTAGATTTGGATGGAGTTGATTCAGTGAGCTCTGCTGCCCTTTTAAGTCTCCAGTGTTTGGTAGAAAATTCTTCTCAGTGTGTTTGTAACACTGTCAAATATCCCACAATGCTATTAAACATTTCTTAGCCTTACTTCTGTCAGATACTTCAATTTCCTCAGAGCTTTAAAATCACCAAATGCACTTGGATTGGAACAGTAAGGCCAAATGTATTCATTTTCTGTGCCGAATGGTATTGAAATCGTAAGTTGCCACATGAAACTCATTTGATTGGTTAAAAATATCAACAAGAGTTTATCCAAAAAATAAGCTCAGAATGATTTCTTTGGTCTCATTTGAAATATTTGTATCCACAGCAGACCTTAGAACAGCCAAAAAACTCTTCAATGAAAAAACCCTGAGTATACTTCCCAGAGTATTACAAGTAATGGTTAAGGACCATGTCTTCCTTTGCAAAATAAAACCTTAATGGGAAAAGGGCCTGGTGCCCTGCTGATAGCTCTGCTCGTCTGTACCAGACAGGGTAAGGTCTCTAAGAGGCTGCAGTCAGACCTCCCGAGGTGTTCCTCCTGATATCTTTCCCCAATGTATCTTTCTGAACTTTGTGAACGTAAACGGTAGTATGTGCTAAGGGCTGACTCAGGCCCCACCCCTCCACCACAATGCGTGATGCTTTGGCCAGATGTTGATTCTGAGCGTTATATAATTACCCACCATTTTGTGATCTGATGTAATTATCCAGCGTGTTGTAAAACCTGACCTCTATGATGTGAATGAGGCCTGATACGAGCTACCACAGTAGGTTCTCAACCTGTGGGTCGAGACCCCTTTGGAGGTCAAAATACCCTTTCACAGGGGTGGCCCGATTCATAACAGTCGCAAGATGGCAGTGATGAAGGAGCAATGAAAATACGCCTATGGTTGGGGGAGTCTCCACCACACGAAGAACTGTCTAAAAGGGGGGCAGCATTGGGCAGGTTGGGAACCATGGGTCTAGTGAGAACTGCAAAGGAGGCCTAGAGTGTCTAAGTCCCTGGCTAGGAGCACAAATGGTTTGAGCGCCAAGAGTTGTCCATTCAAACGTACTGGTGTCTGAAAGTGTAGAGGGTTGGCGATCTGCCTCTATGAATATCCCAGCTCAGAAAGCCCAGCGGAGCAGAGTCCAGCTCTGTAACCCCCGGGGCTTCGGGTTGGGTGGCTTTTCTGTCCCTGGGTTTTAGGAAGAGCTGAGATTGAACTCCTTCAACCTCTTGACCTAGCACTGGAGGGGGAGGTGGGCCTGGATTTTCACCACCTGCTGAACTCACACCTTAAGGCAGGGGGGTTCTGGGGCAGACTGTAGCCTCCTCCCACTTCCCCAATCCCGAAGGGTCGGCCAGTCCCCGTGTGAAGTCCCCATGGAGTAAGGAGTGAGAGGCCAGGTGAGGGAACCGGACCAGCCATGAAACGTATCTGTCCTTTCACTTCCGAAAATCGGCATGTTCAAACTGGGCGGCAGTTTAGAATTGTGCTCATTATACATGGAATCAGTTGAAAATCAGACTCTCTCTAGAAATTGCTGGATTCAATGCTAACATCCCACACAGAGAAGCAGCCATTTTCCAAAGCAAAGCCGGAGAAGTCGCATGGCCCTCCCTGCTGCCCCCCAACCCTACCTCGCTCTGGGCCTGGCAGACTCTTGGTGGGGGGTTTCTCTCACTTTTCTCTCACCACTGCAGCCCGCATGGGTTCTGTTTCCTGTTTTCATTGCTGTATTTTCTGTTGTTTCCTGCATCTCCATTGCTACCCCTAAGGCACGCATTCACTATTTCTCGCTATTGAATTTCCAAGATTGTGGCTATTTCTTTACTCAGCTCCTGGGTGTATTTATCAGCTTACCTATTTGTTTTTAATTTATCGATGACACTGTCTTAATTGCTTTCTACTTTCCTTGGGTATATTTTGCTTCTCTAATTTTTACAGTTGAAAGCTTAGCTATTTTAATTTTATTCTTATTTGATAACCAAAGTCCCTAAGTTTGTTTCTAAATATGGGCTATTGCTCATAACTGTCGAGACAGAGCAGGGGTCAGGAACCTTTTCGGTGAAGGACCCTTTGGCTACTTATGACATCCTTCGTGGGCCCTATGGGTCAAATATGGGATGAACTCACCCTCAACATGACGGCGGCAACTGCTTCTCTTTGGTGAGGCAGGTGATGTCAGCCGGCACGGATGATTTCATGGGCCTCGTACAGCCTTCAGGTTGGATGTTTTCCACCCTTGGTACAGAGTGCCCTCTTTGCTATTTTCTAAGTAATATGTGGTGGGAATTTAGAAACTCTTTTCTGAACAAACATTAGACAAGAATTTAAAACGTTCTCTGTGGCAGGCTTTTTGCTATTGCGGTTAAGATTTGAAGATGTTCTATTAGAGAATGTCTTTCTCGCTTTTTAGGGGGTATTGGAATTTCCCTTGTGACCTAACAGGTGGCTAACTGTTCCAAGTGATTGATGTACAACTCACATACGAGTAAGATGCCCAGTCTTGGGGAATCTGTCAGAGACACAGGACTTGTCACCGTTTGCAGAATAGGAGATTGAGGCAGTTGCACTGCCTATTCAAAGAAGAGGTAACTTTATGGACTCCCCCCAAGACTTTCTGGTTGGAGGGCTTTGCACGTCACTGTCCACACTCGCTCTGTGGGAATGCTGCTTCGGAGACCGTGACCTCTCTCAGGCTGAGCTGCACTGCAGGATGGAGCCACTCAGTGAGCTCAGTGGCTGGCCACAGCCCCGCTACATTTCTTGCATTTCCTGCATGTCTGGGGAATGTTGGCGGGGGCCCTTCCCTTGCTTTCCTTCCTCAGAGACTGAGGTGGACTGAAAGCCCCTGCTGGGACAATCACCAGTGGCTACAGCAGAGGAAGGGTCCTAGAATGCTTCTTCCCAGAAGAACTCCTGTTCCTCATTCACTGACCACAGAAAGACCCGGCAGTGGTGAGCTGGAAGACATTGGAGAATTGCCATCCTCACTGCCAGGAAGTGGCGAGGACCAGACGAGGATACACAGCGGTGTCGGGCACCCCAGAGAGCTGCTTCCCAGGGGAGCTGCCCTCCTAGACCACACTCGCTCTCATTAAGCCCTGCTGTTCTCCTTTCTCCCAAAGCACCACTAACGTAAGGTTCTTTTGTGGTCAGACTCTTAATCAAAGGATTAGGCATATCTGGGGTCACTAGAGTAAGGGGCAGGAAGCATCTTTCAACTTCGGGTCCGCTCTAAACTTTGTCACTCCGACATTTTCACTTGCTGTTTCTTTCTGTAGAGTCACTTGGTTGAGCAAATGGTCAAGCTTGGAGGCTAGCAGAAAGCTTGACGGTTCACGTCCACCCAAAAGCACTTCGTGAAAAGTGCTTACCCCCAAATCCGCAGTGACACTCCGTGGGGCGCGGATGGATCGTCGTATGCTTTGTGACCGTTGCCTTTTGTTTTTGGGGCTGTTTGCTTCTCTGCTCTGCACTCTTGGCTGTATTCTTGCCTCCACCATCCCACCTGGCTGTCTCTTGACACCACCCATCTTTTTTCTGTGTGCTGTCAGAATACTCCTTCTGATTTCTTGTCACCTGAACTTCCATGTGAATTTCAGTAAAGGGTTTTCCATCCCACAAGGAATTCCATTGGGATTTTGATGAAGTTGAATCTTCATGGAGTTTGGATAGCATTGTCATCTTAACTATATGAAGCCCTCCTACCTATGACTTTGGAGGCCTTTCTACTCATTCACATATTTAAGCATTTCTTTCATCAAGGTCCGGTCGTTTTTACTCAATGCTTTGTACCTATTTAGTTTTCATTCCACTTCATTTAGAAATGGGATTAAAAAACACACCTTTCTTTTGGAAGTGTTCATTGGCAGTGTATGGAGATGCAGTTACGGTAACCCTTGAACTTTGACCGTCCCCTCCATAGAGTTGGAAATCTGTGTCTAGTTTTTTGAACCGCCCTCAAACCTAACGATGAATAGCCCGCTGTTGACCAGAAGCCTTACTGATGGCATAACTAGAGTCACAGTGTTGGATTGCCACAGGAGCAGGTCTGCCCTGTCCCGCAGTGTCACTGGGAGACTGCATCATCTTGATGGCAGGGAGTTGAATGAGGCTGTATTTATTGGTACTGCAATTTTTCATCATCTGTGTAGAAAAGGGATCGTCTTCATGTTGAGTCAGCCAAGAAGGAGTGGGGAGAGGAGGGGGGTGGTCTTGGTGTGGCAGAGATGGAAGAGGTGGGGGGAGATGAATGAGAGGCACACTAAGTGTCACTTTAGGAAAGAAAATACATCACAACTCTGACCTGACTTTGTTTTCTTTTTCCATCCCTCTAAAAATGTCTCTCTCCAGTACCAATCCTCCTCTTAGCGTTTGCTTTAGTTTCAGTGCTCATATTGCAGAAGGGTCCATGCTGTAAAAAAACAAGAAGAAAAGAAAGATAAGTCAAAAGCAGCCCTGACTAATCAGAACGCTTGTGCCAGATTGTCTCATGCCAATTTGTTTGCCGCACCCACTTCATCGGTGTCTTTTTTTCTCATCGCTTTCCATTGGTTCCGAAGCACTCAGCTCCATCAAGTTGTCTTCTATCGATTACTCTGGTCTTGTGCCTGTTAAAGGTGTCCAGGTGACTCTGTGGGCTAGACGCCGGGCTGCTAACCTAACAGTTGACGGTTCAAAGCCACCAGCCACTCTGCAGGAGAAAGATGAGGCTGCCCACACCAGTAAAAATGTATAGTCCAGAGAGTCTCACCTACAGAGGGTTGCCGTGACTTGGAAAAGGCTCAATGATAGTAGGTTTCATTTGTTTGTTTGTTGTCTTGCTGCCTACTCGCTCTTGAATTTCGTCAAGAGATATTATCTCGAAACCCTTCATCCTCCCCCTCATCTTTTCTTTTTTTTTTTTTTAAAGCCATGCTCACAATACCTTTCATGATTGGCCCCGTTGTAAATCCTGTGAAGCCACACACAGCGCTTTTTACTAAACTACCTAATTTACTGGAGAGACTTGGCACTTCACGAGGAACTGATTAGTGTCACGCTGTGTGGTAAGTGGGCACTCACCACCCATGAGCGAACCACAATGGTGAAAGAGGACGACGTACGAACTACCACCGCGGTGCAGTCGGTCCCAAGGTTAGCTCGATGTGGCTGTGTCTAATGCGGGTCTTCACGCTTGCCCGCTTCTCTCTCTGCAGCAAGGGGAGCTGTCCATGGTCTCAGAGTGCTTGTGTACGTACCTGGGGATAAAGTCTAACCTTTCCCTAATGGATGTGTCTATATTTCATGACAACATCGGTTGGCACCAGCTGGTCTCGTGTGCATTCATGGTTTACTTAACTTTTCCTTCTTTTTCCTTTTGATATTTCTAGGCTGCGTAGCTCTTTGCCAAACTGTCCCCAAATCTCAAAAAAAAAAAAAAAATTTCCCAGGCTAGTTCTTGGAGAACATCTTTCTGGGAGTGGTGGGCGTGTGTAGGTCAGACCTGTGTCAGTCAAAGGCCAACTCTTCAATGAATGTTTGTGCACTGATGTCTTGCCCTGCAACTTCACTGCTTCCAGCTTTCGGTTCTAACAACAAAACCATTTATTTTGGTGGGTGCTGGTGGTGGTGGTTTCTCTAGGGTCTCCTACATTACTAAAAAAATTTTAGACCTCCCACCCCAAATGTAGACCCCACTAAACAAAGAAAACCCCAAACTGCCTTCCTCTGGAGGTATGATGATTTTCCTAGAACAAGGAGATTTTTTTTTTTAACTGAAGTGCTCTTGTCTTAATTAACACTTCATCCTGCTCTCAGTGTCTGCCATGCGATTGCTTACTATAATGGAACTGTCCGGTGTCCCAGTAGATCGAGCCGCCCAGGCCTGCTTGATTCCTGAATTTGCATTGTGAGAATGTGGATGGGGAGGGGTGAGGCTAGGCCCTTGGATGAGCTGCATCAGTTTCATGGTGAGTTGGAACTGATCTGATGACACGGGGCGGGTGGGTATTGATCTCCTGGGCTGTTGTAGCCAAAGGTCACAAACCGGCTGATTTATAAGAATAGAACGTATGGCCTCGCCATTCTGGAGAGGAGTAGTCCATATTTAGGGTGTTGGCAGGATCAGGTTCTCACCAAAGGCTTGACCTAGAGCAGCGATTCCCCACCTTCTTCATGCCGCGACCCTTTATACAGTTCCTTTTGGGATGGGGACCCCCCCCCCCAACCATAACATTATTTTTGTTGCTACTGTCATTTTCCTGCTGTTATGAATCAGGCAACCCCTGTGAAAGGGTTGCTCAACTCTCAAAGGGATCGCGACTCACAGATTGAGAACCACTGATCTACAGGAAGACCCTCTCTGATCTCGCCCGGCTTCTGGTCGCCCCTGGACTTCCCTGGCTTGCAGCCCCAGCGTTACTCAGAGACGAAGGGCTCTGTGCCCTCTCTCTTTATGTCTGTTCTCGGCTCACGGGCACCACTCAGATCGGATTGGGATCACTCGGTATGTCTAAGAGCAATTCAACCGATTCTAGCTCCAAACAAAGTCGTATTTATAGGTACTAGGGACTAGGACTTCAGCATACAATCTTCTGGGAGTATAATTTTTATCCATAGCAACAGTCTGTTCAGATTTTTTTTATACCTACACTCTCCCCGCGCCTTTTTAATTTGTCAAAGACTGAGAACCCTATGAGGAGAACACATTGCTGTTGTTATCCTGTTTCCAACAGTGTCTGCTTTGGAGAGCCCAGTACTGTGTTACCTGACACATGGGTTTTATGTCAGATCTCCATTGCCGAATTTACTCTTTCCAAATATAAAAAGAGTCTCTGAGCTTGTTATCTAGGATTGTGTGATCTCAGGGGTGAGTATAGTGTGTTTGAATTCTGCTGCTGGTGAAGAATATCTACAGCACCATGCACGGCTGAAAGGACAGACCCACTTGTCTCAGAAGAAGTGCAGCCAGCATGCAGCTCAGGGAAGGAGGATGGGGCTTCACTCACATGCTTTGGGCATGTTGTCAGGAGAGACTGGTCCCTGCAGGAGTAGGCCAGAGCCTGCCATCTTGAGATAGGTGTGGTGAGGTCAACCCACGAACAGCTGTGCAATGACTCTGGCCAGGGAGGAACACCAGCGGAGGGGGAAGGCACTAGGTGTTTTGGAGGGTGCGGACCTGGAGTCAGGGAGCAGTCGGGGAACAGGAAGGCGACCTCTCCTGGTGACTTTATTGGTTACCTGTCGGACTGCTCACCGCAAGGTTAGCGCCTCATCGCCACCAGCCACCTCCCCACTCCTGTAGAGGGTCAGAGAGCTGCACGGGGCAGTACTGCCCCATCCCATTGGGGCACAACGAGGTGCGAGCAACCTGATGGCCGTGAGTGGGCTGGTTGGTTTCAGCCCATAGACTTCCTCTCTGCCAAGGGTCAGAGACCAAGGGTCTGCCTCTGTCACGCTCCCTGCCTCCCTCTTCTGTGTCACGTGCCCCGTGACTAGTAAATACATGTCCATCACGCTGGTGACAGGCTAATCGTTATTTCTTGGCGATCTCCTGAGTTGTGATCTGATTTTGTGTCTGAGCTCCTCGTGGATTTTAGTGGGAAGCTGGGAGAGGGTGAGTCAGGGATCAATAGTCCATGCCCTTGCTAAATTGGAATTTACGGTAACATTTGTGAGGGTTGGAAAGTCCAGTCTTGCCTTAGTGGGTTTTTGTTCTGATTTATAAATAAGTCTCCCACGTACTGTCTTATGAATGATTGTTTTCAGCTGTAGAAAGGACTAGGGAGTCGTGGCGCTGGAGAGGTGTGATCAAAATATCCAGCAGCTCCAAGGGGGAAGACAGGGCTTTCTACTCCTGTAAACTATCACAGCCGTGGGAACCCACATGGGGTTGCCGTGAATCAGCCTGGGCTCCATGGAGCGAGTCTGGTCTGGCTTGGTGACAGAAATGACTGGAGATGCCAGGGGCCGTTAGCTAAACCTCAGCCCAGCATTCAGCTCTGCTATGTCTTCGCTGTGTACTCCTGAGCAAGGCGCCTAACCTCTCTGTGTCTCAGTCTCCTTTGCTGGACAGTGGGCATAATAACGAGTTGCTCTTTGAGACTCACATGGACTGGGTCTCAATCGGATCTTGGGGGGGATGGAACCAGTGCATGACTTGGATGAAGCAGTTATTTAAAAACAGGATCCATCTGAAAGTATCCTCCAGGGGGCTGTGATTGTTTCCCTGCCTCCTGAGCAAAAGGGTGGTGCCAAGACCTCTGGGCATCCCCCGGGGGCCTAATGCGTCTACTTTCCTCTAAGCTTCTCTTCTTCAAGTACGTCTACAGTCAACCTCCCCGCCCCCCTGCAAAAGTGGGAGTGGGGTGAGAGAGATTCTCTCCATGTACAAAACCATGAAAAGGTTTAAAAAAAATTTTTAATAAAAAGTGTGGAACTTTTCCAGACGGAGAAACTTCTTGCTAGGCATAGGAACCAAGCCTGCCTTGCTGCTGGGCGGTTGATTTCAGCTGATGGCAGTTCATGGGATGGGGACGGAGCACAACTGTCCCCGGGGGCTCCCTGGGCTGTTATCTCAGTGGGTGCAGGTCCTTATCCTGTGGAGCGGCTTGGGGATTCCCATCACCAACCTCTTCAGGAGCAGCTAAGTGCTCCACCAGGGCCCACCAGGCTTCTTGGAAGCCAATCTAAAGACTGGGTGGGTGGGGGGAGGGGGCAGGGAGCACATAGCACTGCGTCATGTCTTACTGGATGTAGGGATTTCAGCTGAACAGGATGGCCACCCTCAGGGGACTTTTCTGGTCACACAGTGACCCCCGGAGAGGGATTGTGCAAAAATACTTAGACATTCTAGAACCCCACAGGCCAGGAGCTCTCTCTGGGTATGGCGCGCTGTCTGTTCCACGGGAGCCCACGCCAGTTGCCTGTGGAAACTTGAGTTACTGTGCTGCCTGCTGGCTTTATGCCAGTCCTGCTTTAGCTAAGCTTCTCACTGGTAGGGCTCCAAGCACCTGCCCAGCTGGCCGCCCTCCTACAGCTCTGAGGGTGGGCACTGCCTGTTTCCAGCCGGAGACTCTGGCGTCTCTGTCTTCACACACGTCCGGGTCTCCTGCCTCGTCATCCCCATGCGATGGGACAACGTCATCCGCATCTCGGATGAGCCTTAGCCATTTCTGCTCTCCAGGCAGTTAAAGAGACTCCGTTTCATCTTCCTGGCTCCTTCCCTTGTCCCGTTTCCTTGCTGCTGTCCCGTCAGCCCCGATCTTCTGGCTTTTGTGATATAAAGTTGGAGGCTTAGGAGGTGTGTCTTGGGGGGAGATGGGGCACAAGGGAGAATGGACCTAAATGGCTGTGTGGCTGGGAGTCCGAGGATCAGAGAGATGTGCTTGTGCATATGGCCGAGGAGAGACGGTCTGGGCAAAAGAACTGTATCCCGAGCTTTTCTGAGCCAGAATTGTCACCCGACAAGTTCCCTAACAAACCACCTATTTGTGAATATGGTCTGTAAGTTCTTCGTGGCCACTGCAAACACCTCAATAGAGAAGGAGAGTGGGAGGAGGTCAGCCTGGGCTGTGTCTACACCTGTTCACCCCTCTCCCCTAGCCTCGCTCCCTCTAGCTCTGATTGCCACACAGCCTCTCTTTATATTGTGTTAACAACATCTCAACCTTCCCAGGAGGCACAGTTGCATCCATTCATGGTGGTCCCAATATCGGGTCCTCCTCTCCCATCCCCCCAGGCCCTCAGGGTACCCTGACTGTCTATGGCTCCCCTGGAGCTGGCAGGTGCTTCCTTCACCTCCTAAAGTGCCCCATTCCAGCCTCAGGTCAGAGATCCAGGTTGGGTCCTCATGGATTGACACCCTCACGTGGAGAAATGTAGAACAGAGGCTCCACAAGAGAGCATGCTGGGCTGGCATGGTGGCAAAGCCATGACCGTTAGCTCTCCCCAGGTCCCTCCTTCCCTTGGCCTTTGCCTGGCTCTCCGGTGTCTGATGGCCAGGCTGGGTCATCCCTGGAGCCCCGACTCCACTGGCCAATGCTCGTGATTCTGGGGAAGGGTTGTCAGTGTCTGCGGGGGCCAGAGAGTGCCAGCCACCCCAGGAACAGTGGGCAGAAGGCACTGCGGAGGCCAGGTCTGGACTTTCTAATTCTAGTGCGAGCAACAGACTGGTTTCCTTGACAACAGAGGCACCGTCTGCTCCTCTGTTCCTGGTGGTGGGCTTTTGTGTGGCTGTGGAGAGCAGTGGGACTTGGGGACAGGAAAGGCAGGCTTCTCTTTGTTGACGTAGCACCCCCTGTCTGAGGACGCAGTGCCTCTCCAGGCGTTGGGAAGGGTATTAGAAACCCCTCAGGTGGTACAGTAGCATCCATTACATAATCTGCTCATTGGGAATCCAGAAATAGACGCTTCCTTTCCTTTGCACACTGCCCTGTTTCTGATCCCTGGACAGGATGCTCCCTGACCACTGTCCCCCTCGTTGTCGACCAAATGGTTCCAGTTGCCCGTCAGATCGGTGTTCCCCCGGGCCAGTCTGGAGGCTGAATCCGATGCATTTCTTCCTCTCACTGCTGGGCAGCCTCAACACCGGCCCTCGCAAAGCTGATGCTGGCTCCGACCTCTGCTTGTCAGAGGGCATCCTTGGTGACCCAAGCCCTCGTCCTTGAGACAAACCAGAAGATGCAGGCCGATGTGCTCTGCCTACCAGGGCCCTGTTTCCAGGCCGGGCGGCCTTGGTGCTTTATGCATTCCCCGCTCTTCCTCCCCATGCATTATTAAAGTCGCCTTAAAAAGCAGCCGAGAGAGACGTGCTGGCCGAGATTCCTCCTCTCCTGCAAGAAGCAGCATCTGCTGCGGGGAAGAGAACGAGCAGACAGAATGGCGGCCCAAGGCAGGAATCAGAGAGGCAGCCCGGGCACCCAGACTGCTACAGGAGCTCGTCTGCTCAGAGGGGCCCCCCTGGGTGCCTGTGCCAGTGCATGGCTGAGATGGAGGGAGCATGGTTGTTGGCGCACCCTTGCCGAGCATGATGGGGAAGAGACTGGACTAATTAGCCAGGATAGGGGGATTCAGACAGACATGGGGAGACAGATGGAGGCCAGAACCCGGTACCTTTTCTGTCCGATGGGTCCCCTGACTCCGTTTTTCCTCTCCCGAGGCTCCCAGCCTTGGGTACAGTTCAAGTTTACCTTCTGCCTGTCCCCTCCTAATTAGGAGGGGACCAGCCGAGGCACAGTCTGAAGCTCCCCCTCCCCCTGACCCTGTGTAGTTCCTTTGTCTCCTTCTCCATCTCCCCACATGAAAGACAGCGGCTCCCCCACCCCCCAGACATCACCGGGCTCAGCGAAGGAGGCTTCAGTCGACCTGGTCCTTTGTCTAGAGACAGCCTCCCCGCCCACCCGGGACCCCTGCAGCCCCTGGCTGACACTGCCCAGGACCCCCTCCACTGCCCATCCCATGCGCCCCAGAGCCAGTCTACTCCTCACAAAGGCCTTCCCTGACAATGACAAAGCACAGGGTACCTCTGGACTTGCCCTGGGGGAGGGACCTAGGCGTGGGTGGAGGGAGCACAGCTGTCTTCCCCCAGCCTGCAACTCCACAGCAGGCCAAGGCAGAGTCCCCTGACTGGCAGAGGCCAGACATGCCTCCACCGGCCACCCTGCTCTATCCTCTGACTGGTTTGTCTCTCACTCCCCTCCTGTGCCAGGTTGTTGGTTCAGAACCCACAAAGAGCGCTCACGTTTGGGATGCTTCTGAGAGAAGTGGAGGGGCCCTGCATCAGGAGCAGACATGTTAATGATAGAATCTGTGTGTGTGTGTGTGTTTCTCTCTGTTGCTGTGTATCTGCAATACTTCTTCTCAGCTGGTCCTCCATGTCTCAGCCCCTTGGGCACGTGTTCCAAAGCTCCTCTAGGATGGATCACTGCCCGGAGGACACCCATTCTGCACCAGCCTCTTGCCTCCAGGCCCTCAGCCTGGCTCAGGCCATGGTCCAGGAAGCCAGCCACTGGGCCCCTGCCATCGCCACTTCTCTGAGCAGGGTTTTGGGAGGCACGTCCTCTGGGTTCTTCTTTCTGGATATCCCTGGGATTCTCGCTCCTCGCTCCTGAAGTGGCTCACTTGACACACGGTAGAAACTGCTCTCCCTCTCAGATTAGCCCCACACACCCTCTTTGTGGATGCCCACCCAGTCGTTTGGTGGAGAGAAGGGCCGGCCCGAGTCACCTCCCTTCAGCCTCACAGGCAGAGAGAGAGAGCTTCTGGGAACTGGAAGGAACAGCAGAGACTCCCTGGCCCATTCCTGTGTTTCATAGGCGGGAACCAGAACCCCAAAGAGGGTAAACTGTTTGTTGCCGGTCACAAAGCCGATTGGGGACTTTTGAGCGTGCTCCATGTACCTCCCCAAGATGCCACACCTGCAGCACCAACCCAGGGGCCCGGGGGTGGGGGAATCTCTGTTCTATGTACATATTGTCTTGATTGGTCTGGGTGCACATTGTCTTAACATATTCCTCGGTGGGGCAGGAATGAATTGAAGACTTCCTGACTAGGAAAGTCCTTTTGACCCTGGACTTTCATAGATGGGCTTTACTTACGAGCACTGCCTTTGGTTGGTTGACAGAATGTTGTCGCTGTCACATGCCATCGAGTTGGTTCCAACCCACAGCTGCCCTGTGTACAACAGAACAAAACACCGTACAACCCGGCAGTGCCATCCTTGCAGTGCATTGCCCCTATGCCCGAGCCCCTTGTTGTGTCAATCCATCTCTCTCATCCAGGGCCTTCCTCCTCCATTTTCCCCAGTGTGGTATCCTTCTCCAGGGACTGATCTGTCCTGATACAATGTCCAAAGTAGGCAAGAGGAATAGCTTTGTGAAACTGTCAAGATTCGTAGGCCATATGTTGGCACTACCTTCTGATGTGACTACAGCCTAACCTGGAATTATGGCTAGGGTCTCACCTGCTGCCTGTGTTCCTTAACCTCTCAGTCCAGTGAAAGATGAGGAGAATGAAACGGTGGCCGTGCACATCACCGCGGGAGCACAGGGCCCAGCAGGATATTGGCACTATTTCATTTTGCCTGGGGTACCTCAAAACTGAAAGAGACAGAATCGCCTCCGGGATACTTCAAGGCTTGTCTGAAGGCCAGCAGCCCTTCATGGGAGCTCGCAGCTTAGTCCACACGGAGGAAGCACACCAGTCTGTGTGATCCAAAGGCTACAATAATAGAATCCAAGGAGAGGGCGTTAGCGCTTAACATACTGAGCACCCAGATTGCAAAAGGCTGTGGGTGCCAGTGAAGCCCATTTGCACATGGATTACACTGCCAGTGACCCCCTCTGACCACTGGGCGGGGTCGTGAAGAGCCTTGCTATCAGTCAGAGGCACTGGGAAGTGGGCGAGCGGGCAGGTGCAGTTAGGTCAGCATTGAACACCTGGATCGGTTGCGCTCCTTTTGGTTCCATTGGAAATCTATTCTAGCTTTTATAATTTTCTGCTTTCTCTCCAGTTGATATGGTTCTTTGTTTTATTTTGTTACCGTTGTTGGTTTTTTGCTGTTGCTTTGTTGTTCACTGCGGTACGTTTTCCGTCCTTGAAATCCAAGACAGGTGAATCCCTCAAGACAGAGCTGATGAGGGGCCACGGGGGGCTGGTAAGAGCGAGCACAGGAAAGAAAATCAGGCTCCAAAATGGACTGCGCCCATTATTGCAAGCTCTTTTATTAGGTGTGACTGTTTGTCCAACTGTGAGCGATATGTCAGTAGCTAATTCTCACTGCCATCGAGCTGATGCGGCCTCCTCGTGACCCTATCGAAAGGGATAGGGCTGCTCTTCTGAGTTTACGAGGCTGTTACCTCTTGATGGGAGTAGAAAGCCCCACCTTTTTCCCGAGGAGTGGCTGGGGGTTGAACTGCTGGCCTTGCAGTTAGCAGCCCGATGTGTAGCCACTGCACCCCCAGGCTTTTCTTCTAACAGTTGATTGAACTGGTAAGGGTAATACAACAACAACAATGGCTAGAACACGCCCTAAGGATGTCCTTCCAGCAGAGTCTACTGGACCTCAGAAATGTCCCATTAAGGGGCATTGCCACGCACAACCGTCCTGGCAGCATCAGGGAAGAGATAGGGCTGCCTGCTGCGATCGGACCAAAGCTGCCTGGTTAGCAAACACGGCCCCCTAATGAAGAACAGCCCAAGCCAGCCGAGGAAGATGGCCATCTCTGGAGAGCCTCTCAGAGGCCTGTCTGGGTCTTTTCTCCAGGGACCCTTCAGGACTCCTAGCTAGAGAGAAGGCAACCCCAGAGGGCCCGAGGCCATGACAGGATTAGAAGGCAGAGCCCAGAGCGTCCTCTGCACCATCCCACGCACTCTCCCTGTGCCTGCTGGTGCCCTTCCGGCTTGCCATCTCGGTGGCAGGGCCATGGTCATGAGAAAAGTCAGACAAGGCCCTGCTCTGGGAGTTTCCAGTCCAGCGACAGATGAAAGCCTGCTCTCGCTCTTGTGTTTGTCTTGTCGTCTTTGGGAATTTCAAGAAAGAAGGTTCCAAAAATGAACTTCCCCCTAGTTAGCCACCCCCTGCCCTTGCTGTTATCTTTGCCTCCAGTTTCAACAGCGCCAGCCTTCTGCATGAGTCTCCTCCTCTCCCTCGAAGAGGAAGCAGTGCTAGGGTGAGGTGAAGCCTGTGATGGCAGGCTATCGGGGCGATCTGAGGCCAAGCCCTGGATGAGCAGAGATTCCTGTCATTTCCTTTTAGGGTGCTGCATTAACCTCTAACCTTTCCCTCAACTCCCCAGGAGACCAGCCCCCCCACCCCCCACCTCTGCTGCTGTGGTCGTTACATAATCTGTTGTCAATTTGAGACTTGCAAGTGAAGGAGTGGAGCTTAGCCTGTCAATCAGGTGGCAGCTTGATGACCTCCTTTGGAGGTGCTAAGGAGATAACTATCTCCCTGGAGGTGGGATACAAGCTCACTTCCTGCGAGACATTCCTGTTGACAAGACACATGGAGCTATGCTAAGCCCTGGAGCCAAAGGAGTCACGTGGAGACACCTGCCAGCGCTGAGATGCTTCCACTGCCACTGGATCTACTTGACTTTCCACCCACTGGCCTGTGATCTTCCTGCATTCAGTGTCATTACACGAGTTGTCTGAATCTGAAGAGGAATTTATAGACTGGAATCAGACATATGGGCTAATATCAGATGTACGGACTTGATCCGGACTGGACTGGGGTGCTTTCTCAGTGTTCAATTGCTCTTTTAGACAAAGCCCTTTCTTAGACACATGAGTGTCTATGAATTTGTTTCTCTTGTCTACCGGACTAACACAGCTGCCCCATTAAAACAAGCCTGGATTCTCCTAGAGCATCTCCGTAAGAGATTTGGGATTCTTGGTCCCTCTGTCCCTGGCCTCAGCACAGCCCCAGGAAGAAAGCTCTCATTCGGTCACACTGATGTAGAGAAGAGGAGTAAACATTTGGGGGCGAGGGCACCAGCCGTGAAGTGCCTGTCTTCTGTCCCAAAGGTGGGTGATTCAGGACCGCCCACAGCCCCTTAAGGAGCCCTGGTGGGCCAGTGGTTAAGTGGCAGGAAGTCAGCATATGGAAACCACCAGCTGCCCCTCAGGAGAACGAGGAGGCTTCTTCTCCTATAAAGAGTTTCAGTCTTGGAGAGCGCCGCGAGTCAGAGTTGGCTCGATGGCAGTGTGTTTTTGAGAGCGGCACCTTGGAAGAAAGGCCTGGTGATCTGCTTCCAAAGGATCAGAGCCATTGCAAGCTCTGTGGAGCGCAGCCGGACTCCGACGCGCATGGGGTGCGTCACCAGGCGTCAGGCGTGGCTTGAGAGAAATTAAGGATAAAGACATGAGAGAAGGCATCTCGGAACTGGTCGTTGTTAAAAAGAAGACACGGGGTGTCGTCAAAACGTTTGGGGGAAGAATGCATGATCTGTGATTCCATTTTGGGAAACGGCCGTGTATTAGCCAGATGCCCCTTTACGGGCCGGATCTTCAGGCAGAGGAAGGAGGGTGTTAGGGAGTATGTTAGGCAGCCTGGCACCACCCGGGGCAGAATGCGCCCTCTTGCACGTGTAGGCTGGTTTACCCTCCTTGCCTCCCAGGCTCACGCAGCTCACGCACGGGCATTTTTGCCCGGTGGACCGGCTTTGTCCTACAAAAGCGCATCCTTACGTGTTTCTCTCTTCTTGTGGAGCCACTGTAGAGCTCGTGTGTCTGTGCAGGTAACCACCCGCCCCTAGTGCAGGTTGCCCTTGGAAGAACTCCTGTGCTCAAGTGCCCCACCTGTGCCGTGCTTCCACCCCAGGTGCCCACTCCCGCCTGCCCCCCACCTGCTTCACACAGGATCGGGGTGTGTGGGGGTGTGTGTGTGTGTGAGAGACTGACACGTCACATCCTCCAACCCCAACCACGTTCTGGGAAAGAAATAGCATTCGTTTCCTTGACACCGCCTTTGACCATTTGCACACGGTACAAATTGCCTGTGGGACTATTGAGAGACATTAGGAAGTGTTAATTAGCAGAAGCACCGTGTATTTAAAATAGGTGGCACATTTAAATAACTATTGCATTGAACCGACTGTGCAGCTTTGAGAAACCATCTGGTCCCAAGACTGGGGGAGTTGAACTTTGCTGCAGATCTGTAGAGGAAACATGTTTTTTAATCATTTTATCGGTGGCTCATACAACTCTTATCACAGGCCATCCATCCATCCATTGTATGCAAAGCACATTTATACATTTGTTACCATCATCATAATCAAAACATTTCTACTTAAGCCCCTGGTACTAGCTCCTCATTTCCCCCCTCCCTCCCTGTTACCCTTCTTTTATGACCCCTTGGTAACTTATATATTATTTTTTGGGGGGGGACATCACTGCCCTCTGGTGGTGGGAGTAGGAGACCCAGCCTTGCTCCTGGAGAGCTGCTGCTGCATTTGAACCTCCAACCCAGTGGGCCACAGTTCTGCGCACAACCACTATGCCACCGGGGCTCAGCCCAATTTATATATTATTTTTACACTGTCTTACACTGTCTGATGTCTCCTTTGACCCACTTCCCTGTTGTCTGTACCCCAGGGAGGAGGTTATACGTAGATCCTTGTAATCAGTTCTAGGGGAAGCAATTTTAATCCTTCAGGAAATGGTAGTTTTGTAGCATGTATGTTCTTTGGGTATGGAACAGAGGCATAGAAACAGCTTCTAGATCAGAAGCCTGGCCCCCGTCACCGCCTGACCCACTCGAATCCACGTAGAGGAGCCCTGTCTGCAGCAGAGGGTGCAAGGGTCCCCTGCCAGCAAGTGGATTCGGACCCACAGCAGCCCTTGATAGGGTTTCTGAGACTATAAATCTTCACAGGGGCTGACAGTCTCATTGTTCTCCCAGGCGGCGGCTGGTGGGTTTGAACCACCGACCGTGTGGTGCCTAACCTACACCCAGCGGGGCTCCTTGAGAGTCCAGCTAGCTTCTCAGTGGCAGAGGGCATGCTTCCACAGTGAAAGGACCGAAATGATGACTGGTGGTTCCACTTGTTTCAAAATTGTCGCTACGAATGATTCTTGGTACTGTTCGATGAAAAATTGAAAAGCATCATTCACGACCATACTTTGCAGAAGTGAGAAAGATGGAAACCAGGAAGTCCTGTTGTCTTTCTTTGGACCATTCGCATGTTTTGCTCTATTTTATTAGCTGTGCAAACATCTTCAGGTTTAGAACATTTTCTTCTATCTTGTACACATTGTCCTCAGCTCCCCATTCCTCTCCGCAAAACCCCTAAGACACTATTCATCAAATGTCTGTTTATTGATTTCCCCATCCTGGATTTCAGATACAGAAAAACATACAGAATGGAAAGAAAAACAATAACAAAAAACCCACCCAACAACAGTAACAAAATAAAACCGAGAAATACCTCAATCAGAAAGAAAGCAGACAATGTGAACTACCAGAACATATCACCAATGGATTAAAAAAAAAAAGATCAAATGATAAGGTGTTCAATCTTAATCTAACTAGGTCTGGAATAATCTACTTTCCTTTGCACTTGGTGCAATAGCAGGTCTGTTTACGTCCCTGGTCTAGGATTGGAGGGGATTCACGGGAGGCTCTTGAAAGCCCACAGACTTTCTGGATGGTTCCATGCTCTAGGGCTCTCCCTGCCTCTCTCCCCGGCAATTCTGTATTCTAAAGCCCAAAAGAGACAGTGAGGGAAGGAGGAGGGGGTCCCTGTAAGACCCTGCAAAGGACAAAGGCCTGAGGTCCGCTCACATGTGGGTCCGCTCACATGTTAGTGAGTTTTCTCCTGACTGACATGCAGACATGAGTAATGGCAGGCAGAGACCCAGGCTCAGGGACCCTGGGTGGGGTGGAGGTGGGGAGGTGTACCGCACCAGCCCAGACCAGAAATGCAAGTCCACTGCCCTGGAGTCAATTCCGACTCACGGTGACCCCACAGTGACGGAGGGCGAAATCAAGTTTTGGAGAATGGAGAGACCTTGGATCAGGGAAAGGGGCAGGTTTAGCCCGAGCCCAGCCCAAGGCAGGGGTATATCTGGAGTGTTGGGGGCGGGCAAAGTGGATCCTTGTCTGGGGTGGGCGTTTCAAGCATACAGAGGAAGTGGGAGATGGCACTTTAGGGGCAGGTGGTGTTCTCTTGGGAAGGAGTTTGGAAGCCGAGCGGATGTGCTTTGACTCTATCCTGCTGTCCAGAAAGAAACAGCACATTGGCACTCCCCACCTCCCTTGCACCCTGAGCCCACAGCAAACACTGCAGTCAATTCCAGTGTTCTTTCAGACTGAATCCAGAGGAGGACTCAGAGTCCTTTCCAGCACAGTCTCACAGGCAGTTACTACCGATCGATGGGCGTCCGTACAGCCTATAAAGCATTGTGATTACCTTGGCAAAGGGAAGTCATAAGTGGTTTGGGGAAGCGTTTTAGACATACGAGAATAACGTGTGTGTGTGTGTGTGTGTGTGTGTGTGTGTGTGTGTGTGTGTGTGTAGAGGCTGAAGAAGGATCAAGGGGGAGGTGTAGGAAGAGTACAGACTGAGGGATCGCCTTGACCTCTTTGGACAATTGGGGGTCTAACAATAAAGAAACATTTTAAAAAGAACCTAGGTTCTGTGAGAGGACAAAGCTACCGAAATGGGCTGACTTGTGACCTCCACAAGAGACAGCACCCTGAGACTTCAGAATGGGGTCTTGTTCGGAATAAGGATTTTTGTAGATGGAGTGAAGGTCAAAGGTTTGTGAGGTGAGGGTCTTCTGGCTGAAGAGTGGGCCCACGTCCAATGACGGGTGCCCTTATGAGAGGAGAGGGGCTTTGAACACAGCAAGACCGGAAGCTCCAGGAAGATGGAGAGAGTGCAGATTTGCAGCGAGAGGTCAAAGAATAAGAAACATTAGGAAGGAGGTGTGGAACAGACTCTCCCTCTGACCTTCCAGAAAGAATATATCCTGGTGACACCTTGGATTCAGACTTCCGGCTCCTAGAACTGTGAAAGCATGGATGCTGGTGGTTTTCAGCCCTCCCAAAGTGTGGGGGGCACTTCCCTCAGGCATTCCCAGGAAGCACACACACCGTCCATCTCCACCTCCAGCCTCTCTCCTTCTCCCTCTACCAAACGGAGTCTCTCAGTGCCCAGTGCAGCCTCAGCGAGGGCTACATTCTCATCTCCTCCACGAAAACACAGCGGAAACTAACTTGTGAGTGTCTGTCGAGCTAGTTTGAATTTAGAAATCTGGAGTCCTGTCAGTATGATTTCCATGCTCTTAGGAATTGTGCTCGGATGAGAAAAAGCCACCCCGTCTACCTCCCCTTATCAAAAAAGATGAGGCCTCTTCTTGGGTGATCCTGTTAGAGGATAATAAAGTGGAGCAGCCAGAACCCATTAGCATGGCCCTGATCAGGTGCTGGATCATTCAGAAGCATTGATTTGCCCCAAAGAGGGGCCAACACGGGCCAGTGATTTATATCTGTTCTTTGCCCCACAGCTCTGGCACTGGACTCAGACATGGCATCGACTTTGAAGCTGGCACAGGACTGGGCAGCGTTTTGTCATGCTGTTCAGAGGTCACTCCAGTCAGAGCTGACTCAAGGGCACCAACAATATCCCAGTGCCCCGACATTGTGGCTTCCTTGGCCTGCCACATCTGCCCCTTTATCCCAGTGGTCTTTTTCATCACGGCTGGCGACAACCTAGGACTCGTAATCCCTTGTTTCTAAAGGTCTGTGGTCCCGTAGACTGGGAGCATCAGCAACATCTGGGAGCCTTTGTGAATTGCAGAGGCTCCAGCCAGACCGCATCAGAATTTGCAGGCATGCAAGATCCTTGGGTGTTTTGCGTGCATGCCACCCACTGGAGAAGTGCTGTGGTAACCATGATAATGTATTTGGAGAGCAGATATTTAGCGCTTGAAGCTGTGAGGATCTAGTAGTATTTTCTCAGGACTGCTCGAGTCCTGGCTCTAAGTCCAGCGCTTCATGGGTGGGTGGTAGAAGGCTGTGAAATCACCAATACCAGTTCACATCCCATGACTCATGAAAGTGAAGCAGTTCCGGCCAACACATTGTTGTGGTTAAGTGTGACCCAGTCAATTCTGACTCATTCTGCCCCCCACCCCCCGCTGTGCTCAACAGACGTAAGCACTCAGGGATATTTTTCTTTGGTGTGAGTCCGTGGACACCGTGGGTCCATCCATCTTGTTGAAGGCCTTTCTCTTTTGCACTGCCCATCCCCACCCCTCCTTACATTACCCAGGATGAGGCACATCTCCCGGGATTGGTCTCTTCTGACAGAAAGTTCAAAGCATGTGTGACAACGAATTGTCATTCTCCCTTCTAAGGAACATTCTAGCAGTACTTCTTCCAAGATAGATTTGCTTGTGCTTTGGAAGTTCATGTACTTTCAGCCTCCTTCATTCACCAACACTGTAATTCGAATGCATCAATTTTTTGGTCTTCCTTATTCAATGTCCACCTTTCAGAACGCATATGATTATGTCGTGCCTGGTGCCTGGTACATTGTAGTCCTCAAAGTAGCATCCTTGATTCTGAACCCTTGAGAGAAGTCTTATGTAGCAGCTTTTCCCAGTGCAGTGAGCCTTTTGATCTCCGGATTATTGCTGCCATGAGCCTTGATTGTGGCTTCAAGCAAAATGGAAATTTTGATAACTTCAATCTTTTCTCCATTTAGCACGGTTGTGTTAGTCTGGGTTGACTAGAGAAACAAACCCACAGACTCTCATATGTGTATAAGATAGAGTTTTATATACAAGAGCAATTATATGTTAAGAAAACATCCCAACCCACTCCAGTTCAAGTCCATAAATCCGATATTAGCCCATATGCCCGATACCAGTCATAAATTCCTCTTCAAACTCAGGCAACACAGGCAATGATGCTGAATGCAGGAAGACCACAGGCCAGTGAGTGGAAAGTCTTTGGAACCCAAAGGCGGTCGATGCATGCATCTTGGAGCTGGGGTGGGTATCCACTTGGCTCCTCCAGCTCTAGGTCTCTGGACCCATAAGACTAGTTCCATGTGTCTTGTCATCGGGAAGTCTCATAGCAGGTGTCTGTGTTCTGCCTCCAGGGAAGAAGATTGAGTTTTCAGAATTCCCCAGAGAAGGCCATGCTCAACACAGAAGCCTCATTGGCTATGGCCTGATTGACAGGCTAGACTCCACCCCTTTGCAAGTTGACATTTTCTGTATCTGCCGTAATGGTCTTATCTATTGGTACAGTTGTGAGGATTTGGGTTTTCTCTACATTGAGGTGCACTCCAGAAGGGTGCAATCTTTGACCTTCATCAGCATGTCCTTCAAGTCCTCCTCACTTTGAGCAATCAAAGTCGTGCTTTCTGCATATCTCAGGTTGTTAATAAGCCTTCCAATTTTGATGCTGCATTCTTCATATAATACAGCTCTGATGATTTGCCCAGCATACCGATTGAATAAGTATGGTGAGAGGATACAACCCTGACAGAGACCTTCACTAGTTTTAAACCAAGAAGTATGCCCTGTTCAAAAGACCGTCTCTTGATCCATGGACACATTCCAAATGGAACAGGGTTCTCTGATGCCATCTTTCTTCTCTACCTCCTTTCCTTTCTGTCTGTAAGATGACCTTTGGAATGCATGATAATGACAGGAACATTGGCACATGATGGTAGAGAGGGCAGCCTCTGGTGCAGACAGCCTGATTTGTATCCCGTTCTCTCTCTGTGTGTATCCTATTCTTCTTAAGGTTATCCATAGTTTGTTAGGATCCACCCAATTGATTGCGTTTGCATAGTCAATAAAATACAAGAAAACACCTTTCTGGTATTCTCAGCTTTCGGCCAAGATCTAGCTGATGACAGCAGTAATATACTTTTTCCACATCCTCTTCTGAATCTGGTCTGAACCTCTGGCAGCTCCCTGTCAATGTACTACTGCAACTGTTATTGGACGATCTTCCGCAAGATTTTATTTGTACGTGATGCCAATGATGGTACTTAAAAACTTGAACATACTGTGGGGTTCCCTGTTTTGGAATAGATACAAATATTGATCTCATGTAGCCAGTTAGCCAAGTATCTGTTTTCCAAGTACCTGACTATAGGTGAGTGCTTGGAGTGCTTCCACATCTTGCTGAAGCAGCTCAGTGGGTATTCCGTCGATTCCTGGAGCTTCGATTTTGGCGACTGCTTTCAGTGCAGCTTGAACTTTTTCCTTTAGTACCATTCTTGATCACATGCCACTTTTGGAAATGATTGAATGCTGTTTGGTCCTCTTTGGTACAGTGACACACTATATTCTTTTCATCTTTTGATGCTTTTGGAATTGTTCATTATTTTGCTCATAGAATCCTTCAATGTGATATCTTGAGGCTTGGATTTTTTTTTGAGTACGCTCTGTTTTAGATATGCCGAATGTGCTCTTTCCTTTTGCTTTTTTAATGCGAGGTTTTTGCACATTTTGTAATAGCATTTTACTTTGTCTTCTTGAGCTGTCCTTTGAAATTTTCTATTTAGCTCTTCGATTTTATCCTTGTTTCCAGTTGCCTTAGCTACTCCACAATGCAGAGCCAAGTTTCAGAATCTCTTCTGACATTCACTTTGATCATTTCCTTTTTGCCTTTCTTACTAACGACCATTTGCTTTCTTCATGCATGATGTTCTCGATGTCACCCCCACAGCCTTATCAGGTCTTCTGTCTTTCATGTTCAATGTGTCACATCTGTTCTGGAGGTGGTCTCGCAATTCCAGTGGGCTAGATTTAAGGTTGTCTTCTGTCTCTTGTGAACATGTTTAAATTTCCCTCAGAGTGCATCTGAACATACAGAAGGGGGTGAGACCTAATGAAGTGTTTGGACAAATACAACAAGCTAACTGTTAGGTTGATGATGTTGCGTGGCCTGCAAATGACCTTAGAAATATCCAAATAGCTCTTGGTAGGAAAAAGGCTACCCACTCCTGACTTGAAACAACATCCATTGATTTTCTCACAGTCCTGGAAGCTAGAAGTTCACACTCCAGATGCCAACAGGGCTGTCCTCCTGCCAGAGCCCTTGGGAGAGAAGCCTTCCTTACCTCAGTTAAGTTCTGGTGGCTCCAGGCAGTCAGTGGTTTGTGACTGCAAGCAGTAGGACATCAGGATTCTGTCATTCATACGTTTTTGTTCTCCCAGAAATGGATCTGGGCTCTACATAGGCCAACAGCTTTCTTTTTCTCTATAAGCGAGAATGAGACCACTTCTTGGTGGGCCCTGTTAGAAAGTGATAAACCAATCTGTCTCAGTCTTCACCTGGCCTCCGCTGTGTCTGCGTCTAATTATGGTCCTTGTGATAGGACAGAGGACCCTCGAAGATCATTGCTCTTGCTTTGAGCCCAAGATCCTTAGGTTTGTGACAGCTGCAAAGATCCATGTTTTTGTTTGGCCACCAGCGACTCCCCCCCTCCCCCCCACTGAACATTCCCCACACTACTTGCCCATGCCCACCCGCCCCCGTGGGTCCGGCCTGGCTCTCTGATTCCCCACAGTGACTCAACGCTGCCAGCAGATGCCAGCATGGTTGTGTGCTTGCTCTGCGGCTGGCATCATTCTTGGTATGTCACTGGATGAACTCAGCGACTGGCCACAGCCCCTGGGGGTTGTTAGCACCATGACCATCCTTTCTTCACAGATGGCCACACCTGAGGAGCTGGGGTGGGATTATGGCCCAAGATGTCATAGATCATCAGAGGTGAACCTGGGATGCAAACCAGACAGTCTGCACCAGAGGCTGCTCTCTTTGCCATCTTTGGACCGTGTTTCTGAAATAGATTCCAAAGGTCATTGTGGTAGTTACATAATTGGTAATTCAAGTGTGTAGGGGTGGAGTATAGCCTGTCAATCATAGTCAGAGAGGCCTCTGTGTGGGCATGGTCTTTTCCTGAGAATTCTGGAAAATCCTAATTTTCCTCCTTGGATGTGGGAGACTCTCTGCTCACACCTTGGGAAACATAGCAGCTGACAAGACACATGGACCCACCCTGATGCTGCCTTGGGTGCTGGAGAAGCCATACAGAGACCCCTGCCAGTGCTGAGATGTTTCCAGCATCACTGGATCCCAAGACTTTCTACCCACTGGCCTGTGATCTTCTGCATTCAGCATCATCGCATGTGTTGCATGAGTCTGAAAGGACTTTATAGATTCTGTCTGACAAATGGGCTCATGTCGGACTTATGGACTTGATCTGGACTGAGCTGGGATATTTTCTCAGTGTTCAATTGCTCTTGTATATAAATCTCTTTCCTGCATATGTAGACACACAAATGTGTGTGTGTGTGTTTGTGTGTCTATGAATTTGTTTCTCTAGTCTACCCGGACTAACACAGTCATCCTATAGGCAGAAAGGCAAGGAGGTGGGGCAGAAATATGGCACCAGGGGGCCTTGTTCCGTTTCCCTTGGGCATTAAGAAGGTCAAGATGCCCACAGTGTGGGCAGTTGCACTGTCTGCCACCACACCTGGATTCATTGCGTTCGATGATGGGGGAGTTGTTGACGCCTGGAGGGGGGGGCAGCAGCTGACCAGCCGTGGAATTACTGGCATTCAGCAGAGCGCCTTGCATGGAGTCAAGGAAGTGCACGCACAGCCACAGCCCTCGCCACTGCTCAGGGCAGGGACACAGGCTCTTTCTTTCCCACAACCCACCAGAGACGGATGGATGCTCAGATCCTGACGGGTTACAGAGCCGAACCCTGCCACCCTGGGAGGGGATTCAAGTCAGCGCCCCGCCGTACGGACGGAGGGCTTTCATCATCGTGTGTGCACTCAGCTGGGTCACGATGCTCAGATTTTCAATGACTGCGTTTGGCATTTGTGCCATGATGTAATCATCCTCCATGTGATCAGTGTAAGGGGGTTTCCTTGGGGATGTGGCCTGTATCTGATGGTCTATATGAAGAGGCTCCCAAAGGTTGGTGGGAACAAAGGGATGGAAAGAGAACAGATGTTTCCCGTGAACTTCTAAAAGCCCCTCACATGTGGACACGCTGGGCTCCCTCAGCAGCTGACTCTGGGCTCTTCATCTGGCTCCTCAGCATCTGATCTTTGGTTCATGGGACTGCTGTCCTGAAGCCCCGTGAGCCGGGAGAAGCCACCAGCAAGGTCCCTGACTCAGAGACTTGGGACTTGCCAGCTTCTACAACTGCCTGCGCCATAAATCTCTATACACACATATACACACAAACCTCTCTCTCTAGCCATCTCTCCATGTTTCTTAAGACAATAATCAAAGAGGATTACGAGAGGGGTTTTCCATGTGGCTCCATCTCTTGACACTCTTTACTGTGACTTGGGTAACAGCCCCACTTAATGTCTGAAGCCCCACTTAATGTTCTTTCACTGTCCTTTGGGTGGGGGGGGGGTGAGGAGCGAAGCCACACTTCCTGCCCCCACCTCAGGATTTGGTGAGCAAATTTGCCCCTTACCCTCTCCATATCCATGTGGATTGTGCCCCCCTAGAATAGACGATGAATGTCTGACCCTTGTACCCATAGACGTGGTCCCATTTGGAAATAATGGGTTGTCTTTAGTCTGTTGATGAGGTCCCACCAGTGCAGGATGGATCCTAAGTCTGATCACTTCTGGGTCATCAAAAGACCAGACTAGACATGGAGGCATACACACGTGCGCGTGCTGTGTGTGTGTGTGAGAGAGAGAGAGAGAGAAGAGAAGAGAGATACCATCAGAGAATCCTCTACGAGTCAGGGAAGGGAAAGGGACCAGGGAGCAACTGGGGCTTCTGACAAGGAAGGAATTGACACAGCCAAGACTCTTAATTTGGCCGTGTAGCTCCCAGAACAGTGAGAAAATAAACCTCTCTTCTTCAGAGCAACCCACGTGTGCTATTTGTGTTAGAGCAGCACGAGGTAACTAAGACAACGCTCTTCAGTCTTCTGCCTCGGTTTTCCCTTCCTTGTCACTTATTTCCCCCAGACTTCAAGCCCACCCTTTCCTCCTGCATTCCACACTCGACATCCAAGAAGAGCGGGAAGTTCCTCTTCTGCAGGCGCAGTGTGTTGAGAGATGGACGGTGGTGAAATTACCCATCGAGAGGTCAGGGAATGAGCCAGAGACCCCTTTGCAGGCCAGGCCTTCTCACTGGTGAGGCAAGCAGCAGTGCAGCCATCGTGGGGAGCTCCAGATTTCCTGCTTAGGTGGAAAAGCGGTGCCCAGCATGCAGACTGTGCTCCGGAGAAAAATCTACCTGTCTTTGGGTACAGGACAGATGTTCAGCAAGCAGATGGAACCAGCCTAATTTTGTTACACGCAGTATCATGAGTTCTTTGATTGCTCCTTGAGAACATTTGGTGGGGCAGTTAGTCTAGACATACGCTTGCTAGCAAGACAGAATC
This sequence comes from Nesogale talazaci, assembly GCA_004026705.1. Lineage (NCBI taxonomy): Eukaryota > Metazoa > Chordata > Mammalia > Afrosoricida > Tenrecidae > Nesogale > Nesogale talazaci. Next base: position 43,509 of record PVJH01015560.1, read on the forward strand.
AAAACCAACCCCCCCCCCCCGAACTGCTACAACATCAATAAACCATACATGGAGAAGCACCACCCCCCCACGGGTTAGCCCCCTAACTTACTTACTTAATATTTATTGGGTCCTGAGCAGAGCCGTGAGGCCGCGGGCATCGTAAACGGCCAGCATGCCTGACCTCTATTCAAAATCTTGGGGCTGAGAGTCCATACAGAGACGACTTGGAGAAAAGACCCGGAGATTGATTTTTGAAAAACCATCCATTGACGACCTCGAGGAGCCGTTCAGCGATGAGTACCCAGTGCCACGAAGGATCTGAAGTAGCCCCGGGCAACTGGTTGTTAGTTCCTGATTGATTTATCTTTGGTTGCCCAAAACCTGGACTTTGCTAGTTGATCTCATCTCCTCTTTGCACGGGAGCCCTGGGGACATGGGGCTGCTAACCACAAGGCCAGCAGTTCAAAACCACCAGCACCTATCTTGGAGAAAGAGGGGGTTTTCTGCTTCCGTCACCGTGGGTGAAGGGGGAGGAGTTTTGGCTTAGGAAGCACCGAGCTTGTGTTAATGGCGGCAGGAGCATGTGGAGATAGAACTCAATAAGGGCTGTACGACATGAAGAGAAGACTCAGTGGCACTGAATTATGCATGTTGAATTTGGAGGGTGTGTTGTTCTGTATACTTTTGCTGCCATTAAAAAGATTACATGAATCACAACGAGTACAAAGAAGAAGAAAATGTTCTCGAATTGACTGTGGTGATGCTTGTACAACTCTTCTTGATATGAATGGATGGTTGAATTAGAGGATATGGGGTGAAGGGCCAATAAAACTTCAAAAATAAAGACAACAACAAAAAGAGAGACAGTTGGAAACCCACAGGATCATTCTAAGCTGCCCTATAGGGTCACACTAGGTCACTTAAAAAAAATCTTCACACAGATCCCATGAGGGGCTACTGTCTCTGGCCCTACTGGATAGAAGAAGAAATAGGAGTCTATAAAAATTAGGTAACTTGGGCGGAGCCCCGGTGGCGTAGTGATTGAGTGCGGGACTGCGGCCCACTGGCTTGGCGGTTCAAATCCAGCAACAGCTCTCCAGGAGAAAGGCTGGGCCTCCCACTCCCACCAGAGGGCAGTGATGCCCCCCCCCAAAAAATTAGGTAACTTAGCCCCCAGTAAAATGATTTATATAAAAAAAAGGAGGGGTAAAGAGAAAGTTATACGAAGGGCTCAAGTAGAAAATATTTGGAAATGAGGATGGCAGCATGTGTACAAATATGCTTGATACAAATGATGTATGGAATGTTATAAGGGCTGTAAGAGCCCCCAGTAAAATTATTGGGAAAAAGATGAGGTAACTTGCCCAAGAAGGTTGCACAGCTAGAAAAATGCAGAACTAGGATTCTACACTGGGCCCTTCGTGCTGCCCAGAACCTCCCTGACCCTGTGTGGGAGTCAATTCTGGGGATGTTTAATGTCGGGAGATTGCTTTGAATTCCCACTGAGTTGCCCACTCCCCACGACCTCAGTAGTCCATCCTAGTCTACCTGCCTCAGACCCCTGCCCTCCTCACATGAGGCAGACTGTGTGGTAGGCAGGGCAGGTGGAAGGTGACAGAGGGTAAGGAATTCCCATTGGCTGAAGGCTTTTGGTGGTCTAGGCCCTTGGACGGGCCCCTCTGGCTGCTGGGGTTTTCGTTGGGTCAGTGGCGTCTGGGGCCTGTCGCATGTTCATCTTGTCCTGCTGTGCGCCGTCTGCTCCTGTCTGCCTTTGCTGATGACCTTCTGCTCCGTTTCACAGAGGAGGGAGGTGTCTCAGCAGAGCAAGCATCGGCGTGCACCGGCGACTGGACACCTGTCGGGGGCTGTGCACATCAGGGCGCACTGTTGTTGTGGTCCCTGCGTGGTTGAGGTCACGGTGCAGTGGGGAGCAGGGGCTGACAGGCAGAGACCTTGGCTGTTGACAGACCCCTCCATGAAGGCCATGGGACGGCTTCCTAAAACTCAGCTTCCAGATCCAGTGTGTGATCTGCCGCCCTCGCTCCCAGGGGCCGCCCCAAAGAGTGACCTCCATTTCCTCCCTCGTTTCCACACCCCTGACAGGGGGAGGCCTTCTGCCGTGCGACTCACTTGTCCCTGGCAGGGATGTTTCTTTCCTCTCAGCACTCAGAGACGAAGAGTGTGCCCACTCATCAGGGGAAGCGCACGGTGCTTGCAAGGCTCACTTTACGTTTGCCTTCGTTCCCGGCCTTGGATCTCCCTGCACCCACTCTGAGACCTGGCTGTGCCTGTGTGACTCACGTCCCATGGGACGCCTTCCGGCAGAAGGGATTTTGGAGGGAGACTGACCTCCCTGAGTTTCCAAAATCTGATAGGCCCCCAATTGGGATCACGATGGTAATCCGTCCTTCCTTTCGCCCTGTATCCCAGCAGTGGCTCCACAGCAGCTCAAGGACAGGCAGGCTAAGGATCGTATGTGTAGCTGTGCAGATACATTTAAGTACTTCATCAAAGTTTGGTTCAGCCTCGTTACACCAACCAGCAATGAGTTTGATGCTCTTAGATTTTCTATAAAAAGTGTACCCATGTTAACACCTGGATATGGGATTGGGCTGGTTCCATTGATCATTGTTCTTCTGGATCCTTGATCATCAAGAAAATTGCTATGGTCAAAATAGCTTTCTAATAATGTAATTAAGGTGCATGATATTCTAGTAGAGGTGGGATCATGTCAAGAAGCTTCCTAGAATCCTAGTGAATGGATTGGTCAGGTTTTTTTTATCCTGCTATGCTCGACATAAACCATCCCCGAAGCAGCAAAATGAGCCACCCTTCTCATCCTGGGGCCTTATCCAGCTGGAAAGGGACTCGGAGACACGTAGACTAGTGGGTGGCCAGCGAGAAGAGCGGGTGGGTTTGGCAGCACATGGACGTCGTTGTCTCTGACACACTGGGGGTGCAAGAACAGACACACACACACAAGTTTAAACCTTCAGAGGGCAGTGATGTCCACAAAAAAAGTCACTTTACTTTAGATATCTTCAAGATAAAATCAGTCACGCAAAACACAGGAGAGAAGAGTGGAGAGTCAGACCCTGTGCTTCCTAAAGGACCATCTTGTTCCTGACATCCCACAGCCGGAATCCCACTACTTAGGCTTTTGGAATGTCTGCGCAGGAATGTCCCTTAGGCCAGCAGAGTGGCCCCTGCAGAGACTTCTTTAGACCCTTCCACCCATGACATGTTCCCTCTACTCCCATCAACCCCTCTCGTGGGGCTCATGAACTCTCCCCTTCTTCTAGTCCGCAGGTCCCAAGTTGTATTTGAGCTGTGCATTTTCATAACCCCTCAAGCGTGAAAATTGATGAGACACCCCCCTGCATGCTTCCGGCCTCAGTGCAAGATGCTTTTAGCATTTTCCATGCTGCTCTGTCATTAATAACAACAACAAAGCTAAAGATCAACATCCCTTTGATCCTAATGTTTGCAGACAACACTTATTCCCACCTGCTGTGGCCGAGGATGTGACATACCCTCTCAGATGGCGAAGGACACTCCTGCCTGGCAGTGGGGAGGGAAGCAAGGATAGCCCTGTCCCATGATTCAGTGGGGTGCACATCACTTTCCTGTGGAAGGACAGGTGTTCTCAGATTGGGCCAAAAAAGCAGAATCAACTGTTTTATGTTTGAACTTGACTGAGGTGACACTCATCAAATTACAGCTATGTTGGTTGAAGGCACAGTTCTGCTTGAGGGCAAGAGGTAGGCAGGCACAGTGACCTGTTAAAAGTGTCTGTGACGGGGTTTGGGGCCAGCCGGAGGTATGGAGCGGGGAACCAGAGGATGTGTCAAGGCCATTAGGTAGCCTTTTTGACACCGTTTATCCACACAGAGTTCCAGTCTGCCTGACCTTTTCACCAAGTCTTTAGGGGCTGAGTGCAGCCGCCCACTGGACCAGCATCCCTGGTTTTCCTGTTGCCTCTCTCCCCACGTGGATGGCACAAGCACCGTGCTTCATGCCACCGGCCTTTGCTGAAGGGCTGGGACCACCTTGGAACCCCATGGTGACCTTCATGAGCTGCTACGCCAGCACTGTCCACCACTGCTGTGATGGTCTCTTAGTGGTGCTAGCGGAGGGGGTGGGGGCTGGATCAACCACTGTTGGAGAGCAAGGACTATGAATGACTGCTCAGGCGTGAACTAGGTCCTGGCAGGTGCTGAGGGAAAGACTTGTGTTAGAGCCCAGAGCAGAAAATAGAAAGACTGTGTGTGTGTGTGTGTGGTGGCCGCAGCACTGGGACCTCACAGCTGTGGAAGTGGGTGCCCTACAAGCCCCCTGCAGCCCTCTCTCCCTAATAGCACAGCACCCTGATCAGAGTGTTCACTTGCCTTCTGGCCCTCAGCTTCCTCTGGTGTGTGTGTGTGCAGTGAGGTGGGGGCCCAGGTGGGAGCCCTCCACAAGGAGGAGCAGGTACTAAAGTCATTCTGCCAGGTGTTGATCAAACCCTCAAGGTTTCTGCCAGGAATGCAGGATCTGGGCTTGGTCCCTTTGCTGATTTCCATGCATGTCTTCCTCCCCCTTTACCCCCCACCCCCACCCCCCGCATCCATTCACTTGATGAGAAGAGCCATGTGTGAGATGGGAAGACCTGGCTTTGAACCTTGGCCCCATGGCCCCGATGGAGTCACTAGCTGGAGCCATAGTCTCCTCCCCTAAGGAACCAAGAAGCTGGGTCAGCACTGCAAGGCTGGGCGGGGCTAACTCAAGACCTTGATTCCTGACGGCGTGGACCTAGGGTCTCTACTCTCCCATCCCAGCAAGCACTGGGCTCCTTCATTTTGGACCACAGAGCGTGAATTCCAGTTAACCTGTATTGTGTCGACTTCATAGATACATGTACGTCTGTGTGACTGTTAGCTGTTGGTGCTGACTGCCGTGGACAACAGATGGAAGCACACCCAGTCCTGCACATCCTCACAATGGTTGTCATGCTGAACCTGTATGTGTGTGTGCATACGCATATATAGATCCTTGTATATCTACATGTGACTGACTCACTGCCCACCTGCCAGTTGATGATACTCATGATGCTGTGAAGCTGCAAACTCTGCCACCAATATTTTAAATACCAGCTGCATCACCTCTGGTGAAAACCTGTGATTCAGGAGGGCTTTCTGACTAAGAGATTAGGAAGAAAGGCCCGGCAAGGTGCTACCATAACTACCCCACCCAAACCTTATGGCTCACACCAGAGCATTGTCCATCTCTTGCTTTGGATGTGTCATTAGGAGAGACCTTGTAGGAGAGCCCACATGGGAGAAGCACACCAGCCTGGGTGATCACAAGGTATCGATGGGATCAGGTAACAGACAGCAAAGATCAAAAATTGTACCAATGTGGATGAGGGGGAGGGTGGAGTGAAGACCCCAAACCCGTCTGCAGGCAGTTAGACATCCACTTACAGAAGGATCTTAGGGAGGAGGCGAGCCAGTCAGGGTGCAGTATAGCACCGATGAACCATACAACAAGCATTCCCCACACCCACCCACCCACAACCATCACCTCAATTTTACCTTACAAATCTGGCCAGACCAAAGCATGTACATGGGTACAGATCAGATCTGGAAACCCAGGAGATCCAGGACAGATAAACCCCTCAGGACCAATAATGAGAGTAGCCACAACAGGAGAGTAAGGGGAAGGTGGGGAAGAAAATCACAATAATCAACATATAACCCTCTCCCAGGGGGACAGACAACAGAATAGTGGGTGAAGGGAGACAGCAGCTGGTTTAAGACATGAAAAAAAATTATAAAGCATCAAGGGTTCATGAAGGAAGGTTAGGGAGGGAGGGAATAAAATATCAGCTGATACCAGGGGCTCAAATAGAGAATGTTTTGAAAATGATGATGACAACAAATGTGCTTGACACAATGGATGGCTGGATTGTGATTAGAGATGCACAAGCCCCAATAAAATGATAAAAAGAATTGACCCAGCAGTGGAGAAGAGCATCCCGTTCAGTGAGGGAGACCCCCGTGAGCTGGTTGAGCACAATAGCCCCCGAGCTGAGCCCCACCGCCTCATGGTGAGGGTGAGGGTGAGGAGGGTCGGCCTGTGTTGGCGTTGTCCATGAGGTCACCGTGAGTTGGTGGGAGCAGCTGAGGACACCATTTATGTCCCTGTATTCCTTTATAAAATCTTTACACGCCTGTGGAGCTCGGGCAGACAGGGCAGGGCCATGCCTCTTCCCTTCCGGCTCATGCCCAATCCCAGTTCTTGACCTCTCAGCCACCAGCAGACACTCCGTGAACAACGCTGCCTGTCCGTGGACTACAACTGGCTGCCCAAGGATCGGGGTCCCTGCACTCGCAGCCGTGCGATTCCTGTGTCGCAGGAGAAATGACAGAGGGACCCCGAGATTCTCTGCCGTTCGGATCTTGAGCTGGCCTGGACTTGGTCGGGAAAGCAAGTCAGCAGGGCTCAGGGTTAAGGACCTGTCGGGTCTACAGTTTTCGGGTGCAGAGAGGTGTGTCCAGCCATTGGGGCTGCCAGAGCCCTCACAGAAAGACTTCACCAATTCCCCCTTTCCCTTCTTCTACCTTTCTTCTCCTAGACTTCTCCCAACTCCCTTTCTTTCTCTTGGTATCATGGGTCCTTGAGCTGCTAACTGCGAGGTCAGCAGTTCAAACTTACCAGCCTCTCCCAGGGAGAAAGGGGAGAGGGACTGCTCCTGCCAAGATTTGTAACCTCAGGAATCCACAGGGACTGTTCGACTCTGCCCTGTAGGGTCGCCGCGAGCCAGAAATGGCCTCGATGGCCGTGAGTTTGCTTTGGAGGTTCAGAGACCGTCACCGCAGTTTCTGCCCACCATGGAACTTGGCAACATGGGGCAGCCTTTTAAGAAGGTTCAAGATAAGCTTCTCCCGTGGTGGCGGGAGCTTCCTCTTTATCTGAGCAGACCACACAGGGCGTGGCGGCCCACCTCGCAGTGCAGTCACCCTCATTTCTTCTGCAAAACCACGGGATGCAAGGCCGTGAAGGTCTCCTGTCTTCCCTGGGGGGAGTCTCACTCCGGCGCCGGTGAGTTTGGGCTCCAAGTTCAAATGTAAGACGTGGAAACAAATGCTGCCTCGCCTGGTTTCGAGCTACGGGGCTGGGGGGCCTGGCGCTTTGAGCCTGGCAGGGCCAAGCGTCGGCTGCGCTCGTGACGGTACGTGTGGCAAATTGGAAGCGGCAGCTGTGGCGTCTTTGAGCTCGAGTGCGGAGTGATACAGTGAGTTCCTGTCTGAGACTCAACCGACGCGGCAGGAGACGGCGCTCCCCTCCTCGGCGTGCGCGGAGCCCAAAGACATTTTAGCAGATGATCACCTGTCTCCTTTCTCCTCCTTTCGTGCCATAAGGGACGGTGCATAAAATATGTGGCCTTCTACGCTAGGGGTTACACTGCCTAGTTCTATTGGTGGTTATACAAGCGCTGGACTTGGGTCCTATTGGGTGCAAGTTCGAGACCATCAACAGCTCCGCAGGAGACGGGCTGAGCTTTCAATTCCTGTAAACTATTACAGTCTTGGAAACCTACGGAGGGGGGAGTCTCTGGGGGTCAGTACCAGGACAGTGAGTGGTCTGTGTGGGTCAGGGGAGAAGACTGTGATAGGGAACCTTATAGTCGCTGATATTCGCCCTCCTCCCCACCCCTCCCAATGGCAGGGTGAATTCCGAGCAGGGTCTTGACTGAGTAGCGTTCAAGGGTGTGGGGATACCAGCAGGCAATGCAGAGAGGGAGCTCCGGGTTTCTGGAGCCTGGGGTGGTGAGGCTAGGGGCAGGGGCCCGGGCCCTGAGCCCAGGTAGGGGCTCTGTGAGACAGTCAACCAAGGGGTGCCGCTGAAGATGAGCTTGGGAGAAGGAAGGGCCTTGAGTATATTTGAGTGTGCAGTGTAGCCTTACCATCGTCTCCACTCTCGCCCCAAAGTCAGTGTGGAATCGGATAGGTTAGTTTAGAGAGCTGCAACCCATTGCTGGAATCCTGCTTCCCAACAGGCGAGAGGAGAGGTTGCCGTGGGAGTCCAGCCGTGTGCCTTGTATGACCGAAGAGCAATTTGTGCATGAGGAAGTGACTTGAGGAGCAGCAGCTCACTGGTCGGGTGACCTGCCACGCACACCTCCTCTTCCACACTCGGTGCCTTGTTCTGAGATGGGCTGGGGAGGGCCCTGTCTCCAGCCCTGTTAGGGGAGCTCCCCTAGGGCCTCAACTCACCTCAAGGACCCATCTGCCTGGCACAGAGCTTCTTCACTAAATGAGCCCGACTTGCCCCGATTTCCTGCTCGTGGGGTTTAAATTTAGTTAGCATGGATGCCAAGTCCTTGAGAGGCACCAGTAGCTCATGTGCTCAGCTGCTAACCGAGCCATTGGAGGACTGCGTCTACTTGGAGGTGCCTCAGAAGAAAGGCCTGGCGGTCTACTTCCCAACAACCAGCCGCTGAAAGCCCTACGGAGCTTCTGCCCTGACATGCATGCGGTTGTTCCACGAGCCAGGGCTGGCTTGGCTGCCAGAGGTTTGGGGTGGCAGGACACAGACAAAGGCCCCTGAGCACCTTAAGCATCTGTCTAACTAGATTCACAATCTAGTTAGTGTTGGATGGGGGTGGAAGAGGGCAAACGAGGACAAAATCTAGTGTCCTGGCTCCCTCCCTCCTTTGTCTTCCTGCTTGCAAGGTGACTGGCCCTGCAGTACTGCGCGAGTGCACATTGAGCAGACTGGGGTGTTATCAGGAGCGGTGGGACCGTTGCCCCCATGCCCACTGCTTGGGACACCGTGGCTCACACTGCCTTGTACTTGTCAGCCTGTCTGAGGGTGTGGAGCTTCTCAGGGCTCCGGGTCTCCAAGCAACCGGTGATGGACACATGCTAGGGAAGCCCGAGGCTGATGGGTGGTAGTGCTGGGTTAGATTCTAAGCTAGAGACAGCTCAGAGGGTCTGTACAATCAGGATCCTTCTAGGTGTTAGCGCCCTTCTGTGTAGCCTTAACCCCACACCCCTGTCTCCTCCCTTTCCTCCATGATCACCTGCAGCCCTGGGTCTGCAAAAGGAGATTCAACAATGGCATTGCCGTAAGAGGTCGGCTTACAAATAGCACTTCTGCCTGCCCTTCCTCTCTGGACAATTTCCATCTTAATCTGGGATGACCCCATACCCGAGGACTGCTGCTCCCACAGTGGAATTTCCACACCGGGAATCATTTTGTCCAGTGTGTCCTTCCCTAGACTTGTCTGTCCTCTTAATGACTGTCGCAGTCACTCCTGGACCTCTGCCACTGAAATCATCTCTGACTCCAAACAAGAAGTCGTTTAGACTCTGAAATCTTAGCAGGGTGTTCTCACAGGGAATCCTGAGACCTCTGGGCCGTGGCTGCTGCTGGGGGAGGGAAGGCAGAATGCTTGTGCTTCAGGCGTGGCCACTGACCTGGCTGTTGCACAGGCCCTTTGGGAGGGTTGGGGAAAGGTGGCCTTCAGAGATGGGACAGCCAAGGCAGCCCAGGGGCCAGCCCTGCAGGGAAGGCTGTGTGCACTGGCAAGTATCCGACGACAGCAGCATTAAGTG
>PVJH01015561.1:0-53076 GCA_004026705.1 Nesogale talazaci
ATGGGTTGTAGAATCAAGTGAAGTGAAATATGTGAAAACTTCAAACTTTTTCTCTTTTTGGAGTAGCTTTTCTTTTATTTTTTTATAACTCATCACATTGAGGACTTTTACAGCTTTTATAGCAATCTATACATCAATTATATCAGGCACATTTGTACATATGTTACCATCATTACTTTCAACATATTTTCTTTCTACTGAAGGCCCTGATCAGCTTCTCTTATTTCCCCTCCCCTCCCCTCCCACACTCAGCAACACTTAATAAATTATGTTATTAGTGTCTTCATATCTTACACTGTCCGGGGTCTCCCTTCACCCAAGGTTCTGTTGCCCATCAACCTGGGGGGAGGGATACATGTCTATTTTTGTCATCATAACCCCTTTTGTCCTATTCCTCCTTCTTTCCCCACCTGCCCACTACCCTCATGATATCACTATTCCAATTACTGTTCCTGTAGGGATTATCTGTTCTGCATTCTGTGTCCAGAGCTCTTATATGTACCAGTGTACATGCTCTGGTCTAGCTGGGTTTGTGAAGTAGACCTGGGGTCATGAAGGAGTGTGGGAGGGTGGAAGCATTAAATAACTATAGGAATGTTATGTGTTTTGGAGGTGTTATGCTGCATCCTGGCTGAATTACCCCTTTCTTGTGACCCTTTTGTGAAGAGATATCCAATTTCCCACAGATGGGCTTTGGCTCTCCACTCCAGCCCCCCTCATACTCATCAATTTGAGATTGTTTTTTAAGGAACATCTGATGTCTGATGTGTTAGTCCTGGTAGAGTAGAGGAAAAAAAATTCATAGATATGCATATGGATATAAGGGAATGGTTTATATACAAAATGAATGGAACACTGAGAAAGCATTCCAACCCATTCCTGTTTAAAGTCATAAGTCTGATATTAGCTCATATGCCCAATACCAGTGTATAATGTCTCCTTTGACTCATGAAGTCACAGGTCAGTGGGTGCAGAGTCCCAGTGCTGGCAGGGGTCTCCCCATGGCTCCTCGCTTCCAGGACTTAGGGTCCATCAGCAGCATCCAGTGGTGGCAGAAGCAGCTCATTGCTGGCAGAGGTTTCCACATGGCCTCTCCAGCTTCAAAGTTCTGGTTCCATCAGGGCAAAGCCATGTGGCTTCTCCAACTCCTCAGATGCTGCTATCTTGCCTTGCCCATGATTCGTCATCTCTGAGACTTAACTTCCAACAACCAGGGAGATAGCTTCTCCTCTTCATCAGGAAAATATTACGAGATTTCCCAGACATATCAGGAGAAAGCCATGGCCACACGGAGGCTCATTGACTACTCAATAGCTATCTCCAGATTAACAGGCCAGACTCCACCCCTACATTTCAATCATAAAATTAACATAAGCACATGACTGCCATACTTGATATCTGATCCTGTCATCTTTCATGTTCATACAGGCTGGTGTGCTTCTTCCATGTTGGCTTTGTTGCTTCCCTGCTAGATGCCCACTAGATTTCTTCAAGTCTTTGAGACCCCAGGTACTATATCTATTGATAGTCGGTCACTGTTGGTTTTCCTCACCACATTTGCATATACAACCATTTGGTTTTCAGTGATAGTGTCAAGAAGGTGAACGTCACATAATGCCAGGTTATTAGAGCAAAGTTTTCTTGCACTGAGAATGTACTTGAATAGATGCCCAATGTCTGTCCCTTCTTTAATATTTAACACACACATACATATATATATATATATATATATATATATAAAGGTCTATATCCCTACCATTACAAATTAATATGTTTACATATGTTTGTGCCTATATTTATACATCTATAAATGTCTTTGCATCCTAGTTCTCTTCACTATTTTCTTTCACTTTTCTCCTGCTCCACTATCATGTTTGACCTTCATTTGGTTCTCAGTCTTTCCTCTTGTCTACATTGCTCTTTGGACAGTTTTATTGGCATATGAGTAACATATCATGCAATGCAATATTACAATCATGTTAAGAAGAATTGTACAATTATGATCACAAGCAATTTCAGAACATTTTCTCCATTTTTTTTACTTGATATATCAGTTCCCTATTTCTCAAAATTCTCCCCTTTTATACCCACAAGGAACCACTAACTGTCCTGGATTTCATATACAGAAAAATATATTTAAGAAAAAAATTAAGAACAATAATAAAATAAAACAAAGAAAATCTCAGCAGAAAATATTTTAAAAACTGAACAAATTAAAATTGATAAAGAAGGAGATTAAATGAGTTTAAGTTGTTGAATTTTAAACTAACTGCATCTGCAATAATACACTTTCTATGAATTCTATATTATAGCAAGTCTATTCACATACCTGGTGTACACTCATAAGACATTCACCAGGGGTTTAAGCTTTTGTCTTTTTATCATGATTTGTAGATTGATCCAGTGATGAGGACTCTAGCTTTCTTTACTTTGACCTGTAATCAATCCTGGAAGGTGCAATTCTTGATCTTCACCTGAAAATATTTCAAGTCTTTTTTTGGCTTGGAACAAGCAAGATTGCGTCATCTATCCATCCCATATTGGGAATAAGCATGCTTCCCATCTTGAGGCTGAGTCCTTCACCTAGTCCTCAATTTCAGATGTTATGCTCAGCATACAGATTGAATACATAGTGTGAGAGGAGACAACGACCCTGAGATACATATTTCTTGATCTTAAATCGTGTAGTATTCATTTGTACTGCTTGAAAGACTGTCTCATGATCCACTTACAGGTTTCCCTGTAGTATAGAGAAGTTTTCTGTAAATCATATTTTCTCATTATTATCTGCAGTTTGTTATGTCCCACATAGTTGAATACCTTCACATAAACAATAAAACCCAATTAAACATATTTCTAATACTCTCAGCTTTGACATAAGCAGTGGAATTCCTTCTTCCTTATCCTTTTCTGAATCAGCTTCATTTTTTGATAGTGTTCTGCCCATGTACTGCTGTGTCATTGTTGTATTTCTTACAGAAAAAAAAATCACACCTGCATGAGAAATTAATGATACTCTTTGATAACTTCCACCTAATATTTAGAATGGGTATTAGAAAGAAATTATTATTATTTTGTCCTTAAAGTGGGCACGTTATTAATTTTTCCAATAGTCTGACAAGGTAGCTCCCTTCCAGGTAGTTCCTTGGTATAAACAAGTGAGGACTTCCAGTACTATATCAACTTGTTGAAATATTTCAATTCGCTTTTTGTGAATATATAGATGATTGTTTTTAGCTTGTGTCTCCAGCACAGTTTGGACTTCATCCTTGGTTCTTTGATTAGTTGATATCATTGTTCCTTGATTAGATACTACCTCTAGAAATTATTGGATATTGTCCAGATCTTTATGATACAATCTGTGTATTCCCTCCATCTCCCTTCAATGCTACCTTTCTCATTCAATATTTTGTCAATAATCCTTCAATATTGGAACTCAAGACTTGAATTTTTTCTTCAGTTCTTGGAACACCAGATATGCTGCATGTGTTCTTTATTGGTTTTCTTGTTTTAGCTTTTAATGTTCAAGAACAAGTTTCATATTTATTTGTGACATCTACTTCAATATTTTCTTTATTTCTTTCTTTTCCTTTATTTTTTGCTAACTTCAATACAGTCTCTTGATGTTAATCAAGTCTTGTGTGAAGTCTAATGAGAGGTCACTGGGTTTTGTTCTTGAAATGTTCTGAAAATTCATTCACAATATACTCATGGTCATATTTGGCTCCCACATGCCTACTTTAATTATCTTAAAATCAACCTCAGCTGATATATGAGCTTGTTACACAGTTAGTGACTTGTCTTATCTGGATTGCTCCTAGTGAACTTCCCCTATTACCTGCTACTCAACAGTGTAGTTAGGTCAGGTCCATCAGAAAAGTCTGAAAACAGTCTCAAAGAGTTCATGTTTGAAAAAGTTTATTTTCAGGTACTAAATTATTGGTCTTGCAAATTTCTACCACAAAATATACACCTTCATGTATATCACTAAGACCGTATTTTTTTACTATCATTACTTCCTCTTTCTCTCTTCCACATTCTACACCTCAATATTTTTCCATGCATCTTGATTTCATGTTGTTAAAATTCAGCATGTAAAAGTTGTTAGAATTATTCAACTTATTCAGCACTAGCTTTCATAGTTGGTGTATAAATCTGAATACTTGTATCACAATTATTCTTATAGATATACACATTACATTGTCATCAACAAGACTGTACTTCAATATAAATCTTGAAATTGTTATGCTAACCATTAATATAATATAATTATCCTTGAATTTGTTTATCATGTCATAACAAATAATATGATTATATGATTCAAACACTAGTTCATTTCAGATCACTGATACATAAAATAATGATCATTGAATGACAAGCAGACAAATAAGTGCAGACTGTACACTATAACCTATGCAATTTTGCCAGATGTAATGGTATATCAAGGCACTCTCAGATTTGTTATTACTGCTAAATTAATTGATCAGGCTTATTTCAATGGCTCTTTAAATCTTTGCTTACACCTAAAACTTCCTATGGCTCTTCTCATTAAATATAGGAGGCTGCAAATTTTTTACCCAAGGGAGATCTTCTCTAGCAGGTGACTTTTGCGCTCATACTTCATTGATTCCTTGAGAGATCTAGAACTGCACGATTTTCTAAAATGTTTCTACCTAATCTTCCCTTGTGCTTCTCTCTTTTCTTCCCTTTTTCTGTCTTTCTCTCCAGTGATATTTGGCATGTACTGTGGTGTTATGCCTCTCCAGATTTCTCAGGCTTCCACCGTAATTTCTCTAAGAAATACTACATATGTGTGGCTATATATATTATATATATATATATTGCATAAGCTTTGTTGTTATTAACAGGCGCCTTTGAGTTGGTTTCACCTTAGGTACAGCAGGATGGAGGAGTGCCTGATCCTGCATCACAAGTGTGTTTGTGGGATTGTATTTTGCTTTGTGCTTTTGAGCTCATGTTGCAGCGACTTTGTCAATCCATCTCATTAAGGGTCTATTTGTTGGGAGCTTTCCTTCTACTTTACCAGGCATTGTGTTCTTTCCCCACCTCTGGTCTATTCTCTGGTGAGAACATGTCCATGCTAGGTGAGGCAAAGGCTCTCTATCCTTGATTCTAAGGAGCATTCTGGTGTTACATATTCCATGACACAGATGTTAGTTCTTTTGTCAGATTATGATATTTTCAATATTACTCACCAGTACTGTATTTCAAATATATTGATTTTCCTCTGGTCTCCCATATTCACAAGCATATGAGATTTGTAAATGCCATGGCTTGTGTAACTATATCTTAGTTCTTAGTTCTTTCAACACTTTAAGTTCCAATGCAGTGGACTTAACCATTGCAATTCGTTACTTGGTTTCTTGACAACTGCTTTGAGGAATACTGACTATGGTTCCTCATAAGATGAAATCCTTATTCATTTCAATTTTTGCAAACGTAACTTGCTTTACCATAAAACAACATAATTGCTGGCTGTAAGTATTTTGTTGCAACCCACATTGAAGGTTGTAAACCTTGATCTTATCATCATAATCTTTATTGTGAATAAAACTTTCAGTAAAGGTATATTGAAAATTGGCAGACCTGTGGTTGATATTGTCAGTGAATATTTTTGTAAATTTTACCTGAAAATGAGCTCCAATTGTTTGTGTAAGTAGTATTCAGTCACATTAGGATGCATTCTGTACAAGTGAATAATTTCGGCAGTGCAATGTGTAGTTAGCCTATACTTCTTCAATCTCCATGTCTCCCTAACATTTTAAAAATTAGTAGTAAGAGCTAATCAATGATGTTATATTCTAGGGAGGTGATCAATAAAATTTCCTAGCATGAGTTAATAAGTATGTCTCTAAGTTGAGACAAAGAAAAATAATTAAACACACACACACAGACACACGCACCATGAGTTCAAGATTCAGGATACTGGATTCACACTTAATTCTAGCACCCATCTAAAAGCCATTAGTTCTTTCAAAATGGTCCTTCTTGATGTTTGCCCTTATATGAAGGAAACAAAGAATATAAGGGTGCTACAGCAAAGTGTCAGAAATAAGTTAGATAGTGTATCAGATACAACAGCATTGTGGGCTTAATAGCTTGTTTGCAAACCATCAAACCTATGGGTGAGATGTCAAATAAGACCACATGGAAGATGCACACCAACACCATTGGTCCAATTAATGAAAACTCTATAATCTAAATTCAAAGGAAGGAATAGTATCAGAGCTTAAATTGTAAGATTCTGGTTTACAGACAGCTAGATATGACAGTGGAAGTCCACACTTAATTTTCAGGATCTACATAGGAATATCGTTTCACTGATTATGCTTTAGTCATAACTGAAGAAGGGTAATAGACTGGTTAGCAAACAGTGTCCTGGTGAGATGAGTATATTGGACTAAAATGATAACTCTGACGTCAACATTTACAACTTTGATCTCCCTTCAGATACACATTAGGTTGGTCTGGTTTTTAATATTTTCTGTATTTTCTCCATGTTAGGGTTTATCTCTGTTGTATTTTGTCATTGTATGTAGTCTTCCGAATCTTTGCTATGTGCTTTTTCTATGTTTTTTGGTAGATGAAACCCAGAGGGATTATTCTATACAGACAATAAAAAAAGTGTGCTGGGAGATTATTATTACAGTTTTGTAACTCCCAGATTTAAAATGCCTTACACAGCTTTTAAATCAAAAGTATTTTATTTGCATATGTTAACCTGAAGGCCTATCTATCAACCAGAATATCTCATTATCTGCCATTTATGAAATGTATCTTTATTGAATTAAAAAGGATCTATCTCTGCTTTGTTACACACTCAATTACTTGGAAAATATGGACAAAGTTCTACCCTTTTATTTGTATATTCTAGTTTAGGGGGAGACAACATAGCAATAATAAAAATACAGAGCATGTGATAGATAGAAATAATTGCTACACACAATTTAAAAGGACAAGAAAAATTACACATCTTGTGAAATATAACAGGAAATAAGACTTCTAGTATTAATTGAGAATTACCTCGAGGAAAACATGGACTAGGAGTAAGTACCTGAATGAAGTGAGAAAATAGTCCCTACATTCTTGAAATTCTAGGCAAAATACATATCACATACAAAGACATAAAACAAAAACAGGAATGGAAAACTCTAGAAAGAGAAACATCCGGATTTTGGAAAGAGTGGAACTTATGTCAGAGTAAATATATACTCTGACCTTCAAAGTCTTACACACAGTCTCAAGAATTGTGTGTTTCTTTCCAGAAATAAAGGCAAAGTATGTAAGTACTTCAGTAAAGAAAGGTTATTTTAAAAGGAACATGCTAACACATGGGTACTGCATACATACTAGAGAAACATAATGAAGAAAAAACTGGTTATGAGGCTGCTTATAAATCAGGTAAACTTTGTTCTATGAATCTGGTATTCCACAAGGCTCACTGGCCTGACATGATTACTGAAATAAAATGGGTGCATAAGCAAATGTCGTAAAGAAAGCTGATGGTGCCCAGCTATCAAAGGATATATCATCTGGAGTCTTAAAAGCCAGAAGATAAATAATAGGCCATTTACTTGAGAAGAGACCACACCCTCACAGAAGAAGCACAACAGCCAGCGTGGCCACAAAGTGGTGAAAAGTTTAGGCAACAGAAATAAAATGGGAGAAAAAAACACATATCACTGTGTGCACACATCCCCAAGTTGCCTACAGAGGACATGTGGGTGCATGAGCAAGAGTGGTGAAGAAAGCTGATAGTGCCCCCGCTGTGGCAGTCATGTGCTTATGTTAATTTTATGATTGAAATGTAGGGGTGGAGTCTAGCCTGTTAATCTGGAGATAGCCATTGAGTAGCCAATGAGGCCTCTATGTGGGCATGGCTTTTTCCTGAGACTTCTGGGAAGTCCCGTGATATTTCCACCTGAAAATGAGAAACTATCTCCCCCAGTTGTTGGGAGTTAGTCTTCGGGATGATGAATCACGGACAAGACAAGATGGCAGCGTCCAAGAAGGTGGAGGAGCCAGTGGAGAGATCATATGGCTTTGCCCTAATGGAGTCAGACCTCTGAAGCTGGGACAGCCACATGGAGACCTCTTCCAGCGATAAGTTGCTTCTGCTGTTGATGTACCCTGAGTCCTGGAAGCAAGGAGCCATGTGGACACCCCCGCCAATACCAGAATTCTGCACCCACTGACCTGTGACTTTGTGAATCAGAAGGAGACTTTATAGACAGATTTCGGGCACATAGGTAATATCAGACTTATGACTTTTAACTGGAGTGGGCTCAATGTCCTGTTACTCTTGTATATAAAACTTTTCCTTATATCTGTATGCGTGTCTATGAAATTTGTTTCTCTAGTCTACCCGGAACAACACACCAGCTATTAAAAGATATAGCATCTGAGGTCTTAAAGGCTTGAGCATAAACAAGCAGTCATCTAGCTCAGGAGCAACAAAACCTACCATAAAAGAAGCTCACTTGCCTGTGCGATCATGAGGTGTTGAAACAATCAGGAATCAGGTACCAAAGGAAAAAAATCAAAATGAATGGACCAATTGACTCCTGATATGATCGCTGAAGACAAATGGATACAGAGGCAAACAGAGTAGAAGAAATGATGCTGCCCAGCTACCAAATGATTGAATGTCTGGAGTCTCAAAGACTTGAAGGTAAACGAGTTGCCATTCAGGGAAGAAACAGCAAAATCCACATGGAAGAAGCACACCAGCTTGTGTGATCAAGAGGGGCCATAGGGAGCAGATACCAAGCATCAAAGTACAAAAATCACATCATTACAAATGAGGGCGAGAGCAGGGAGAGGATGTAAGGCCCACTGGTGGGTAATTGGTCACCTCTTTACAGGGGAGTCACGGGGAGGAGACAGACCAATCAAGGGGCAGGCAGCCAGGAAATGATGCTGCATACAAGTTTCCTCTATTTTCTGAAGCCTTCTTATCCCCAACTATCATGGTCCCAATTCTACCTTACCAGACAGATGGACTGGAGAAGTACACTAGGGAAAAGGGGAGCTGGAGATATGGGAAAACCAAGACAGATGAGCCCCTTCAGGCTAGTGGTGAGATTGGAGCTGCTGGATGGGTGGAGAGAAGGTGCAGTAGAGAGACAGAACCAACTCCAAGGATATACACATAAGCTCCTATTGGAAGGACAGGAATCAAAGAAGCGGGAGGAAGGAGAGGTGGGGCAGTGTAAGAGATGACAGAACAGTAATAATTTATAAAGTATTGAGGGTTGGTGGGGGAGGGAGAGCAGGGGAAAAGGGGAAAGGATGAAAAAGCCGAATCAAGGACTCAAAGGGAAAGGCGGATATTTGGAGAATGATGACAGCAACGAACATGTGAAGGTGCTTGGCACTGTATGTTTATTTCTGTATTGTGAAAAACAATTTATGAGCCCCCAATAAAATGATTTTTAATTAAGAAATCAGGTAAAAGATGATAGTGATATAGGGAGGGAAACGCAGAATAACTAGGGATGAAAAGCAGCCAAAAATCTGAATATATTTAAATATACATTAGCTGATTATATCAGCTATGGTTATGGAAAACTGTTGGTCAAAGATGAAGCCAAGTTTTCTGGCTTTAGTACTTAAAAATTAAAGCTGTCATTTATATGGTTGAAATCAATTGTGTATGTGGGATACATGTATATGTAAGCAGATGTAATGTGGACATCTAAGGTATCTCCTAAATATCAAAATTAAGAAATCTAAGCCATAGGAAAACATTGAGAGTGATAGTACATATCCTTGTACTGTCACTAAGAGTCCCTAAAAGTAAGCCCAGAAGGTTTTGTTCTTCCTGTTTCCTTTTAAGGATGATTGCCATCATCTTACTTGCAGGGCAAACTTTAACTTAGCTAAAGCTTCTACTTAACCAGGCTAGAAGTCAGAAGAGGTCAATTTTCTAAGACTTTGCAAATGGAGGGTATCCTTCGGTAGAGACTACACGGATCAGCCAGTTCAAAAGAACCGAAACCTTGAAGTTCAAGAATTGAAAATGTTCTAAAAATGAGGAAGTAGAGAGACAATGAAGATTGATGGGTGAAGTGAGATGCATCTGAAATTTGCACATTGATTTTTACCAAGTGTAAGTCAATGTGAAGAAAGCTAACTGTAAATAAAGAGACTGGAAGGAGGTTATTGAAACCATAAGTAAATAATAGCCTTTCAGCAGTTATTTTATTTTCCAAAACCTTTTTATTCAGAGGTAATACAAATATCATATCTCTTCAGAGTTCAATCACATCAAGCAGTATTGTCCAGTTGCTACAACAAATATTCTCAAAATATTCTCTTTCTTCTTGAACTCCTGAGTATGTTCTCCTCTTCATCTACTCCCCCTTCCCCCCTCCCCCGCCCATCCCTCTCAGGAACCCTTATTTCTTGTCTGCAAATAGAGGTAATGAGTTATGCTGCATGGCAAATGAAGCCCAATGGGTTTTGTTCTTGCTGTTTCATTTCGTTCAGAATGATAACCATCATCTTATTTGTATGCCAAATGCCATTTTGGATAAGATAAAACAAACATTAGAGAAAATATGACAATGGGAGGAGAATAATTGGAATATAGTTTAGAAGAAAATCTGTGAGAAAATAAATCTTCCTCCAATTCTGATCCCATATTCTTCATCATATAGTACACCTTCTCAGATTATTTGCTCAGCTTATGGGATGAGTTAATATGGTGAAAAAAGTTACAACTCTGATGCACACCTTTCTTGACTTGAACATATGTGCATTATTTCCTTAAATATTTATTTTCATACTCTTTTATGAAGAAAAAGACCTCATTCCTAAATTCCTGTTTTCAAAAAAGCAGTCTCAACTGGTAGCTATTTTTCTTATCCCTTCTTTTCCATTATGCTCCCCATGGGAATCAATGTTGGTAAATATTGATCATAATCTTTGTATAGTGTCTATCATTCATTATCCTTCTTTAACAAGAATGCCAATATTAAATGTGTACTTCATCAAATTACATATAATAGCAATTACATTGGATGTTTTTTAAAATGATTTTGTGTTTAATCATTAATAAGACCTTTATTTTCTCTTTGTCTCTAATTGTAAAACCTCAATTTACATCATATAATTTCCCACTATCTTTATTTCCTATTTAATTCACATCTATAGTTTTTGTGAGCTGGCAGGGAGTTGCTTCCAACTCATTGTCCCTCTACAGGTAACAGAAAGAGGGACTTTGCTGCACCAACCTCACAATTATCATGTTTAGGCCCATTGTGACAGTCACCGTGTGAATTCATCTCTTTGAAGGTACATTTTTCTTGTTGCTCCTCCATTTAACCGAGCAGAGGTCAATTTCCAGGCACTGTTCTCTCCTGATAGCATGCCCAAAGCCTGTGTGCATAAGTCCCAGGAGTCTCAGTTACAGATAGAATTCTGGCTATACTTCTAAGAAAGATTTGGCTCCCTGTTATTGGGCCATCCAGAGTATTTTCATCATCCTTTGCTGAAACCAAAATTCAAATGCATCAATTATTAGTTGGTCTTCCTGATTCAATGTCCAACTTTCACATGCATATGAGGCGATTGAGAATATCTTGGCTTGCTTCAGATGCAAATTTTTCCCTCAAAAGGACATCTTATTCTTTCATACTTTAAAGAAATCTTGTATAGTAATTTTACTTAGTGCAAGTTATCCGTTGGTCTCTTGTCTGCAGCTTCTAGGAGCATTGTTTGTTGATTCCAGCAAGATGAAATCATTTACCACTTCAGTCCTTTTTACCTTTACACTCTATTGACCCAGTTGTAAGGAGCTGGCGTTCTGTACATTGAGTTATCGTTGATGTTGGAGGCTTCAGTCCTCAGTGGATTTCAGTAAGCTGTTCAAGTCCTCCTCATTTTCAACAAGCAAGATCATATCATTTGAATATTGCAGGTTGTTAATAAGCCTTCCTCCAATCCTGATGCCACATTATTTTTCATTATAGTTTCTCATCCCAGATGCTTTGCTCTGCTTACAGGTTGAATTTGTATGATGAAAGGAAACCATCACAGGTCACAACTTTCTTGATTTTCAAACCATGCTCTATTCCTTTGTTTGGTTCAAAGACCTGTCTCTTTATCTATGTTCAAGTCTTCCTAAACACATTGTGTTCAATACTCTCTATTGTAAAAATCTGTATAGTGGAATACCTTTGCACCATGAATCAAACACAAGTCATTAATTTTTCTGATATCTCTCTTTTCAGCCAAAATATTACAATGTTGCATCTTGTTTCAAGTCCTCTAATAAATGCATCTTGAGTGTCTGGAAACTTCCTGTCAATTCAGTGCTGCAAACATTGTTGAATGACTATCAGCAAAACTGTATTTGCATTTTATATTCATGGCATGGTTCAATAAACCTCAATTTTGTTGGTCACTTTTCTTTGGAATGAGTAAAAACCTGAATCACTTCATTCAGTTGTCCAGGTAACTGTCTTTCAAATTGTCATGCATCGTTGAGGAAGTGTTGTCAGTGCTTCATCGGTGTCTGAACCATTTCAATGGCCATGCCATCAATTCCTGGAGCCTTGTTTTGGGTTATTGCTTTTCAGTGCAGCTCAGGCTTCATTGTTTAGTGCCATTGATTCATGATCATATATATGCTAGCTCTTGAATTACTCAAACCTGCTGATTCTGCAGAAGGACATTCTTCTTGGTAAAGTAGAAAGACAGCAAAAATGTGGAATACCCTCAAAAAGATGTATTTAGACAGGGGCTGCAACAAGAGGCTCAGCATTAGACTCACTGTGAGAAAGATGCAGGAGCTGACGGTGTTTCCTACAGGTGCACATTAGGGTTGCTATGGATCAGTGGCATCTAATAGCAAGCAAAACATTGATTCTAGCCTCATTACTTTTATTTATGCTTCAGCACCTGTCCTGTGCCATTTCTTTCAATTTTCAATATATATTTCATAATTCTTTGTAAATATCTAATCTTCATTTGAACCTTGACTTCCCAATCTTTCTAGCAATAGATAACACTTACCTTATGAGAATAGTCACGTCAAGGTTGTTAGATGCCAATGAACTGAATACACTCACTGGAAAACTATGTATAACAGAATGAAACACCGCCCAGTTCTGCACTATCATCACAATTATGTAGATTTCACTCATCATAGCATTCTCATTAAAGGGCAATCTGGTTGTTGCTGAACAACTTTACCAATACTGATGTTCTTTTCCATGAACTGGTAAATGAAAAGAAATCTCACCATCCCTGCTTTAAGGGAACATTTTGCCTGATTTCAGTCAAGATAAATTTATTTTTATTTCTTTAATTCTACAATACTTTAGTTATTCGTTGCCATCACCATAATACAAATAAATCAACTCTCCTTCGGTCTTTCTTATTCATTGCTTACTTTTCACACAAGTATAAAGTGATGCAACTATCATGGCTTGAGTCAAGCACACCCTAATCCACACCGTGGCACAGATTCTCTGTAACGCTGTAAAAAGCTCTTATAATGCAGATTTGTTTGACTTAGTATGTCACATGATTTCTTAAATATTAATTCCATTAGCATTGACCATCTATTCAATTAAAATAAAATATTAAACAATTTTATTAATATTATTAATATTAATTATTAATTAATTAATACAATTAATATTTATTGATTCAGGAGAGGGATTTTTTGTTTTATTTGCATTAAGTTGCAATATGTATTTAAAGGTAAGTTCTTTGATTTTTATTCAGCAAATGGTTAAAGTTCTTCTTGGTTAAAACAATCAAAGTTGTGCCATCTTCCTGTTATTCTGTTTTTCATTTAAATTACTTTCTCATATTATTTGCACTATACACAGAAGTGTGTTTGAAAAACTGTGGTTACAGGCTACAATCCTAAAACATATCTTTCCTGATGTTAAAACAGGTTGTTTGTTTGTTCTAGTAGAATGAGTGCCTCTTGAACTCCGCACAAGTTTTGCATGAGCACAATTAAGTATTCTGGGATTCCCATTCTTTCCATGCTATCTACAGGGCTCATTTTTGCTGTTTTTTGATAACTACATATCTTTTGATTATTTCCTGCTTTCATCCTGATATATTTGCACCAGAATTTATATCCATAACTCCATGACTTCTGATTCTGGCTTCAATTTCTGGCAAATCTCAATCTTTGTTCTGCATATTATTTATATATATATATATCTTTGTATATTGTGAAGTGATATAAATGCAAATATTGATGAATCTATCTCTATTTACAGAAGTGATTAGTTCTTTGTGATGTACTAATATCTGAATATAAGAAATAAAAGGTGATATTTTCAATAAAAAGTTTAGTTTACATGAGGATGCACATAGTTTGTATAATAATAAGAATGTGATTTGGGGGAGGAAAACAAACCACGGAAGGAGAAGATAATGAAATTATTGTCAGGAATCAAATCTCTCTGAAGGCCTATGGTTTATTTGTCATCAAAAAAATTTGAATGATTTCCTTTTGACCTCACTAACAACATCTCCATCTTTTTGTAGGATTTTCTGTTTTCTGACCTTTAAATGTTGCTTCACCCAGGAAAAACACTTTCCCTCTCTTCAAAAAGCTTCATCTACTTTTGTCCTCTCCCCAAGTTTTTAAATAAATAGCTTTATGTTCTGCTTACTGGTCTGTAATTTAGTCTCAGTCCTGGTCTCGCCCATGAACCCCATTATCTCCTTTCACAGTTATCAACAGACATTTCAAATTGGATATCCAATATGTACTCTGCATTTAATATGTCCAAAACAGAACTTTTAATCCATTTCCTTGAAACTTGCCTCGCTCTTAATGTTCTCATCCCAGCATGTGGTACTCTCTCTGACCTACATGATAGCCCACAAATAGGATGCATTTGTTTTTATCACGACATTAGCAAGTTCTACTGGCTCCCTACATTCCTAATGGTGACATTATCCTAATCTGTCTTCTCTCTTTTTGATCAACCTTCTACTTAGAAATTTTCACACAGTAGATAGAATGATTAAAATAAATAAATATAAACTAGATCAAATTGATTTCTTCCTAAAACTAGTGAGAAAACTTTCCCTGAGTGCACATACACAGATTGGTCATAGTCTACCAGTTCCTACATGATCTGGTCCCGACTTTCTCTCTCACGTTATTATCTCTTCTGCCCAGTTTCTCTCACTATACCTGTTAGTGCTAATGGCAAATTAAACAAGGAAATACAAACATTTGAAACTTTGGCTTGTAATATGAAAAACATTCTGCTTATAATTAATATTTAATTTCTATTTGTTCCTTGTCCTATAGAGAAGACTGAAATAATACTGATTACTTGAAGAAAATTCAGAATTTTATATCCTAGCAATATATATTTTGTTCAGTAGATTTTTTTCTTTCTCTATACATTGTTTCATTCAAATATTAACAAAATTACTCTCATCATCTTTATCATATGTCATTTCTTTACTTTTAAAAAGAGTCAACTATTGTGCAGTCAGAGGTACCTGAGCCTCCAGTTCACGTCTTAAAGTAGATAAAAGAACAATACTTAGAACCTATCAAAGAAACTATATATGAAGGATATTCAAACAGTTCATAAAAAAACACACTATATATTCATTCTTACTTTTTCAGGATTTTTTTTAGATTGTTTACAACATAAGCCAATCACAGCATAGTAGAAGTACATGTATGTTTCTACCAAACATCTTTTTTTTAAATTACACTGTACCTCTGGTATGTCAGTTTGTCTTTCCTTCTTGCTGGCTTGCATGAGGTCATAGTACTGGAAGTGGCATCATCAGCATTTCAAGTAGTGGCTCCCCCTAATATATCCATTTCATAGACACTTTCAGACTATGAAAAATAAGGAAGATATGATGATCTCATTCCAAACAAGTCAATAAAAACCTTAAAAATCACAATGAAACATACTTTGATATAGTGATAGAAGATTGTGCTTCGACACTAGGGAACATCGTGTTCTGCTGTTCTGACATAGTGTTTCTTTTACTCAGTTTAGAACTAAGGATAACAACAATTCATGCATCATACATCAAAAGAAAGACCATAAGAGTTCTGTTCTGCAGGAAGAAAATGCTGAGAATAACTTATTTCATAGTGTGAAGAGCAAGTCCTAGTACAAACAGCCATTTTCAATTAATTTTCAGGTCTGGAAACTTAAACTAGGGAAATATGATCTAACATATTTCATATTAACAGTGTACCTCATACACAGAAAAGAAAGAAATCCAGAAGCCTATAATGTGAAGCCTTACCATGGTCTACTGTTTTAGATCACTTGTCAATTTAGCATTTTTTTTCCATAATCTCCTTGGATAATTTAGGGATATATCAAGGAGTATACACAGGCATTTTACTAATATGCAATCTAACTGGCTCTCATTCAAATTGCCAAAGAGTAAGTTCACAGGCCTGTTAAGTTCAGTGTTCACTATCTTCAGGAAGCTCTTTTGCAATTATCTTCACCCGCAGTTCAACCACCAGACACATAAATATCAAAGTTTGCTTAATAACCTAACATAATTCATATTACTCTTTCACATAAGTAATGGAACTGCTTATTGAGGAAAACAGAAGCAAAGTGATCAACTAAAAAGAATCAAAAATATTTTCTTCTGTTTTGAATCCCCCTATAGATTTAGAGAAAAAACAGGCAAAGGGGAACTAATATTTACAGAGCAACAGTATATGGCCAACATTTTATAAAGGGTGTGCAATTTCATCATTGCAATACAACCACCGAGGTATGATTTTCACTCTTTTAATGATGCCAGACCAAAGTTTTAATGATATTATTTAGATTGTGGTGTCCTTTTAAGCACTTGAATTGAGGCAAATCAGAAACCAACTGAGCTTGGTTAATCTAACATATGCTCCATTTTACTAAACTGCAAAGTGGTTATAAGAAAAATGATACATCACTAATATAGGACTTATAGATAGTATATACTCTCACTCTACAATTGCTTTATTGTGGGGAAAATGAGTCAGTGGTTTGGAATGAATAAACTTTATCACCCCAGCACTGAAAACAAATTATTGATCAGACTTTAATGGACCAGCTGTTCATTCTTGTTTTTTCACAGGAAACTATATCTGTATCACTTAGAAAACCACTCCTGTACTCATCACCATTTGGCGATTTTTTTCCACTCTTGTTCAGTCACTAATTATTGTATAGCATTTTTTCTTTTTGTCACTTTAATACAATGCAACACTTTGAAGTTATGTAAGTTGACTAACAATAATTAGATATCTACTAACAATAGCTACTTAATCAAAATAGATTGCTTTTATACCATAAATATCTGCTTTACAATGTTTAATATAACTGACAGATTTACAGTAAACCTTTGTTAATTAATTTATATTTGCTTTCTGAAAATTATATATTGTGTAAATTGTAATAATTTCTGTAAGCATACATTTTATATTAAAGCACATGTAAGTCAGCGGATAGAAGTAAAATGACTAACTATAAATTTCAAATTTTTACTCAATATATAAATATAGAAAGTTAAATTCCCCAAATGGATTGCATTCATTCATTCATTCATTACAGCCATTGTTTCAGCACTTTGGAAAGATTTGAATCTCAAACCTAATCCACATACAATTCAATAAAGTTGAGGTATCAAAGTATTACCAGTTGGTAATTGACCTGGAACCATTTGTAGGATTTTCTTTTGTTTGCTATTTTGCTGTTACTATTTGACTTGTTGTTGGCTTGTTTGGGTACTTATTATTGTCTCTGCATGTCTGTCTAAATAAGTTGACAGGGTAAACAACCTGGAGGAGAAAAGAATGGGACAGATGGTTCCAGGAACAAGGGAAGAATAAGTGATCTAAACCTGATAGCAAGGAGGGCATAGGATGCCTGGGGGGTGGGGTTGGGGGAGAGCTTGATCAAGGCCAATGAAGTCAGAGAAATTACTGAAGCCTGAATGAAGGTCAAACATGATAGTGGAACAAGAGAAAAGTACAAAGAAATAGAGGAAAGAATTAGGAGGCAAAGAAAATTTATAGAGGTCTAAACACAGACAATTATGTATGCAAATACATTTATATATAATGATAGGTGAATAGATTTATGTGCATATATTTATGTTTTAAGTATTAAGACGGAAAAAGGGCATTGGGCTTCTGTTTTGGTCTGGGTAGACTAGGAAACAAATTGATAGACATGCATATGGATATAAGGAAAAGTTTTATATACAAGTGGAATGGGACATTGAGAAAGCATACCTGTAGCAATTATGTGCTTATGTTAATTATATGATTGAAATGTAGGGATGAATTTTACTAGCCTGTTAATCTGGAGATAGCCAGCGAGTAGCCAATGAGGCCTCTATGTGGGCATGGCTTTCTCCTGAGACTTCTGGGAAATCTTGCGATATTTCCCTCATGAAGATGAGAAGCTATCTTTCCCAGTTGTTGGGAGTTAGTTTCAGAGACAATTAATCACAGACAAGATGGCAGCATCTGAGAAGCTGGAGGAGCTGGTGGAGAGACCACACGGCTTTGCCCTGATTGAGCCAGATCTCTGAAGCTGGGGTGGCCACATGGAGATCTCTGCCAATGATGAGTGGCTTCTGCTGTTGATGGACCCTGAGTGCTGGAGGCAAGGTGCCCGATTCTGCACCCACTGACCTGTGACTTCGTGAGTCGGAAGAGTCATTATAGACTGATTTTGGGCATGTGGGTTAATTTCGGACTTATGACTTTGAACTAGACTGGGCTGGGATGCTATCTCCATGTCCCATTCCTTTTGTATATAAACCCTTTCCTTATATCGATATGCGTGTCCTTGAATTTGTTCCTCTAGTCTACCTGGACTAATACAATCCCAGTACAGTCCAGTTTAAAGTCACAAAGTCACAGACCAGTGGGTGCAAAGTCCCGGTGCTGGCAGGGGTCTCCCCATGGCTCCTTGGTTCCAGGGAACAGGATCCATCAGCAGTATCCATTGGCATTGGGAACATTTTAGCACTGACAGGCCTCTCCACATGACTTCTCCAGCTTCAGAGGTCTGGTTCCAGCAGGGTAAGGCCATGTGGCTTCTCTTCTGGCTCTTGCAGCTTCTCAGACACTGCCAAGTTGTCTTGTTTGTAGTTCTTTGTCTCAGAGACTGACTCCAAACAACTGGGGAGATAGCTTCTCATAACCATGAGAAAAATATCACGAGATCTCCCAGAAGTCTCAGAAGAAAGCCATGCCCACATGGAGGCCTCATTGACTACTCAATGACTATCTCCAGATTAACAGGCTAGAATCCACCCCTACATCTCAATCATGAAATTAACATAAGCACATGACCACCACAGACCACCCCTGTTAATTCCACACTTTCACATAACTCTGCAGCCATATGTAACTTTAAAATATACAATAAAATCTTATCTATACCTAACAGGGTAAAACTAAAATGCATACAATTCAACATGTCACCATCATTTAAAAATATTATTCTATAATTGAATAAAGCAGAAGATATCCTGTGCCTTACAACTGCAGTTACAAAATTCCTACCCCTTGATTCTATAAACCGATGAATATCTATTCCCCCAGCTATGAGAGTTTGTAAGCTAACCACCTCGTGCCTTTATTTTGGGTTTCTAATTTCTACATTGCTTACTTATATCCACCCAGTGCTCTGAGGAAACAGTCATATCTTTCAATGTGAAGAATCTTCATTCCAGTTGGAACCTTGTGACATGTGCATCCATTAGCAAAGTCAAATCAGGACAGGCCATCCCTAAACTCAGCAATGATATACACCAGTTCACAGACTCAAATCACTTCTCTTCCTCTGGTCAGGTTCTGGTCAACTCAATGTGGGCTGTCTCAATTAGCCTCACCAGGGTGTTCATTGGTTGCCTTCCCTTTAGACCATGATCCCACCACAAATTCTTAACATGCCTAGCTCTCATGCTAGGTCATGAACTTCAGACCAGTCAACCACTCTCATCTTCTCTATTTTCCGTGACCAAGTCCACGGGTGTCAATGGTCAAACTCAACCCTTCTTTTTATTGCTGCATTTCTCCTACTTTCACTGACAAGTAGTAAATCTGGGTGGTCACCTAACAAGTATTTCAGCCTGCCACAGGTTTTCTTTAACATTCAGTCCCAGAGTGGAGTTATCTTAATAGTTCCAGATTCCTTCACTTCTGAAATAATCACTAGTCAAGACTTTCCAAGGAAATAGATTTCATCACTCATCGGTTATTCTGACCTCTCAGAATGCAAATATTCTGACTACTCCAAAAGACTGGATGGGACTAATTTCTTCAGAGAAGTCTTTCTAGGTGTGGCCTAAACACATCTAAGGACAAGTTTGGGTTAATCTCTTCAAAGATGCCTTTGAAGCTCAGTCCTAAACCCTCTAGAGGTCAATGCTTGGCTTGAGGCAACTGGATCTACAAATTGTCTGTTCATACTTTCCAATAAACATTTCTATACATCCTTATATTTACAATAATAGGCATAAGAAATCAATATAAGCATCACAGTGAAAAATTAAACTTAATTGTTAGAACAGTCAAGGTCAATACTTATTAAGATAATCTATACCCTTATCTAAACTACTGTGTACACAAAAACATAGAATTAGATCTGTGAAGATATCAAAACAGATCCATGCTTTCAGTCAGGCATTCTGACCTTCTTAGCCATTGTCCTTGAGCAGCAAATTTTCTGAGACATTCAAATGGCTCCTTTTACCCCTGAGCTTAAGATATACATTAACAGTATTCACTTTATATAGAAATAGCCAAGGACAGTATCCAAACAAAATAATCAAAACTTTA
This sequence comes from Nesogale talazaci, assembly GCA_004026705.1. NCBI lineage: Eukaryota > Metazoa > Chordata > Mammalia > Afrosoricida > Tenrecidae > Nesogale > Nesogale talazaci. The sequence continues at coordinate 20,843 of PVJH01015561.1, forward strand.
ACTTCCCATATTGTTTCCAGAAAACAACTCAGTAAACTGCATGGACATATCTGACTTTTGGATAGCCAAAGAAATAGCAATACCATGAGGCACAAGTCAAACAAACATCTTCTTTCTATCTTATGATCTGTTTCTCTAGTACCCCACTCCTGATACCATATTATGTTAGTCTGGGTAGACTAGAGAAACAAACTGATAGACAAGCATGTGAATATAAGGAAAAGGTATATATACAACAGGAATGGGACATTGAAAAAGCATCCCAGTCCAGTTTAAAGTCATGGTCCTATACTAGCCCATATGTCCAATATCAGTCTGTAAACTCTCCTTCCGACTCATACGAAGTCGCGGGCTAGTGGGTGCAGAGTACTAGCATTGACAGGGGTCTCCCCAAGGCTCCTCGCTTCCAGGGCTCAGGGTCCATCAACAGCATCCAGTTGTGGTAGAAGCAACTCAGCGCTGGCATGGATTTCCACATAGCTTCTCTAGCGTCAGAGGTCTGGTTCATAATGGTAAGGCCGTGTAGCTTCTCCTCTGGCTCCTTCAGCTTCTCAGATGCTGCCATGTTGTCTTATCTATAATTTGTTGTCTTGGAGACTGACTACCAAAAACTGGGGAGATAGCTTCTCATATGCATGAGGGAACTATCATGAGATTTCCCAGAAGTCTCAGGAGAAAGCCATGACTACATGGAGGCCTCATTGGCTACTCAATGGCTATCTCCAGATTAACAGGCTAGACTCCACCACTACATCTCAATCATGAAGTTAACATAAGCACATGACTGCCACAGCCTCCAATCAATTACTCCATCATGTAAAAATATTGTTCTACTAACTCTCCTTTATGTGATGTTCATCTTACCTGATGCAATCCCTGAGGACAAATGTGTGCATAAGTAAATATGATGAAGTAAACTGATGCTGCCTGGCTATCAAAAGATGTAGCATCTGGGGTCCTAAAAGTTTGAAGATAACCAAGGAGGCATCTAGCTGAGAAGCAACAAAGCCTAGGTGCCAATGGGGTCAGATATCAAACATCAAAGACCCAAAGCAAGATAAAAAAGTCATATCGATGTGAATGAGGAGGGCAAAATGGAGACCCAAAGTCCATCTGTAGTCATTGAGCATTCCCTTACATAAGGGTCACAAGAAAAGATAAGTCAATCAGGGTGCAGTATAACACTGAGGAAACACAACGGTCCTTTAGTTCTATATTGCTCCCACCACTATCATGACCGCAAGGCTAGACCAGAACATGTACACAGATAAGGGCTCTAAACACAGAAAATCCAAGGCAGATAAGCTCCCTGGAACCAGTAATGAGAGTAGCAACACTAGGAGGGTAAGAGGACCTGGGTAGAATAAGGGGAAAGTGATCACAATGATTGACATATATCCCCCTGTCAGGTGGATGGTCAACAGAAAAGTGGGTGAAGGGAGACAGTAGTTGATATGACATGAAAAAATAATTTATAAATTATTAAGTGTACCTGAAGGAGAGCGGTTAGTAGAGGGAGAAAATTAAGGAGCTGATACCAAAGGCTCAAGTAGAAAAATTGTTTTGAAAATGATGATGGAAACATATGTATAAATGCGCTTGGAAAATCAGTATAAGTATGGATTGTGATAAGAACTAAGAGCCCTCAATAAAATTATTTTTTAAGGTATCAGGTGGGAAAGAAAACAAAGCAACAAAGACAGCATGAAAAATTATTCTGACAACCAAAGAAGAAATCAAACCCCTATCAATTAGATATCAGAGTTATCAGAAGCTCTGCATTCTACAATGCAATGACCTGATAGGTTCACATAGGGGAATAGACCTCAAGACGAGGAGAGCGAGAAAATGATCATCACATTTAGACTGGCAGTTCTACTCCCAGACAGTTACAGCTCCAAATCCACAAGGGGCCGCTGTGATGTGGTATGGACTTGATGTCAGTGAGTTTGTTTGTTTGTTTTAAGACTAACAATATAATTATATTTGAAAGATCATTAAGTGTTAGTCTTCCTTTCTAGATAGCAATGCCTTGTGGCAGAATCACTTTGCCCGCAGGGCTCTTTCTCACCATCTGGAAACTCCTTTTCATTGTATTAGTAAGGGATGTGGAAGGTGTAGCTCCAACATGTGCAAATGCAAGGAAAAAAGTCACCCTGAAGCTTGTCAGAGCCAGAATTGAACAGGCCCTTCTTATCTTTCTCTTTTTCACATTGACTTTTTTGTTGCTCTTTTCCACAAAGTATAGTTGTATTACTTTTCCATGACTCATTTTAGTAGAAACTCTTAGTTTTCCTTTTCTTACAGTGATTTTACACCAGTTCTTGCTTTAAATGCATCTCCAAAAATAGAAAACTATGTTCTGTACATGTGAAAGAAAGGGCATTTGATACTGAGCCCCAAGGGTATGACCTTACCCACTGCCCTTGGGGATAGGCCTGCAGTGGCCTGCTTCAGTTAAGAACCACCGTCTATTATAACCCACCACCCTCAAATACTGATGGGGTATTTCTACTGTTTTTCTGTAGGCTTACTCTGGGTGAGTCTACATTCAACTACAACCATGGCAAATAATATATGCAGAATCTTATTAAACGCTTATTTCTATTTAATATTTATAATCAATCTAGAGGACACAGTCACTAAATTATAAATACTGTGGTTGCCACACGTCTCCCAGTCAATGCCAACTCACAGTGACCCCACAAGACAAAACAGAATCATCCCTTAGGACTTCACAAGTTGTCGTCTTTAAGACAGTCCTCGGCGTCTTTCCTCAAGGAGACATCGTGGTCAGGATCAGGGCACTCAGCAGAGTGCCGCTGCTCCTCCTTACAAAGGAACTGAGCAAAGGAGTTCCTGGATCCTGAAAGGAGCCTGGCGGTGAAATGAGTTCTGCATTGGGCTATGTGCCATTAGGTCAGCACTTTGAAACTACAGCTTCTCTGTGAGAGAAAGAGGAGGCTTTCTACTCCCGTGCTTCTGCTCTGACATAGGATAGCTATGAGGTGGAATTCATTTGATTGGAGCCCTTGAGAAATGTGCACAGCGTTTAACAGACTTGGCTGATAAGTAGACTCTGAATTTCAAGTCCTTCTAGACCAAGGGACAGGAATGTCTTCTCTGAGGGCCTTTCTAAGACCTGAAACATCATCAATACCAGCTAATGTCACATGCCTCATCAAAGAGAAGTAGTTCCAGCCATTACATTAAGGGTGAGTTAATTAAATGTTTGACCAAATATAGCAGGTTAATTTTTAAGTTAGTAATTTTGTACAGCCTGTTAATGATATTATAAATATCCAAATGACCCTTGGCAGAAAGTTCTCAATCTTTGATTTCAGGATGTGCAGAAGAAAAGACTCCCTGAATACTTCTAAAAAAATTGTCATTGAAAACCCTAAGCTATGCTGTGGTACTCTTAAATATATGGAATCACTATGAAACCTATTGATTCAAACAGGCCTGGCTAACACAAGTAAATATATAAGGGAAGTCATTAACAAAGGTGGAAACTTTATGATTTAGAGGTTTTAAACTTGGGGAGAAAGAATGATCTTACTGTATTGATATTGGGGATGATATGATAAGTGAATCTTTTTGTTTTCAATGACTTTATCAGGGGCTCTTACAGCTCTTATAGCATTCAATACATCAAGCATATTTGTACACATGTTGCCATATTGATTTCCAAATATTTTCTACTTGAGTACTTGTTATAATCCCTTCTTCCCCTCTCCTTTTTTTATAAAGCATTTTATTGGGGGCTCATACAACTCCCATCATGATCCATAAATACATCAATTGTATGCAGGCCATATTTGTTGCCATCATCACTCTCAAAACATCCTCCCTCCATTTAGGCCCCCAGTACCAGCTCCCCATATTTCCCTTCCCTCCTACCACACCCTTCCCATGAACCATTAATAATTTACAAATTGTTATTACTTTTTCATATCATACACTATCCAATGTGTCCCTCCACTCACTTCCCTGTTGCCCACACCCCAGAGAGAAGGCTATGTGTAGATCTCTGAAATCAGTTCCCCCTTTCTCTTCCACCCTCCATGATAAGGGTATCTTACAAGGGAAAGTGCCACATGGTCTTCCAGGAACACAGAAGAAGTCTGGTAGAGACTCTTGTGAAAATAGGTTCAAAAGTAACTTAAATGAACATAAAGCTACCTATCATTGATGACCTCTACTGGGGCAGACCATTTCAGAGACAAAGCAGTTTTATTTATTAGCTTCATGATTTGGTGATTTCCTAAGATGGCAATAGCTTCCAACTGCTTTAAAGCAGTGACACTGTGATTCCTATATGTGCACATCTGTTCCTCTAGAGCACACACATGTCTCCAAACTCCTTACTTACTATTCAATATTGTGCATAGTTCATATGTGAAAATGAGTCCTAAATTGACAGTACAGTAGTATTCTCATGCTAAAAACTCATCTCATGTCGTAGAATTGTAAATTGCATTGCTCATGTTATGACTATCCATGCAGTTTTATACACTGAGCTAAGTTAATTTTTTATCAATTGTATTAATCACTGTCTTACCAATCTTTTTATGTCTATATAACTACCATATTTTAAAACATTTATGATAAGTCACAGTACAAAAATATCACAATGGGTCAGGTTTTTGTATATAAATATATTTGTATAAAATTTTAAGGAAAATATGCTACATTGCAAGATGAAATCTTCAAGATGTACAGATACTGTAAATGTGTCTCAAAAGGTTGTTGTGAATATATTAAATTATCAGAACAAGCGAATGCAGACATTGACTATAACCACTTGTCACAGATCATATATTGAAAATTAAAGGTCCAGAATTAACCCCCTGGAAAACAATACAGACTTAAAAACATGAAGCAACGTGATTTTTAATAATATCATGAAGGCCCTACTTTGTTTCCATGTTTATTTCTCTGAATTTAGAGTTTTGTCCTCCATATTTTGAGCATGTTTTAGCATTCACAAATGTTTTGAATTATGATATTCTTTCTTCATCAATATATTACAGATATACTAAAACAATTCTATATTTTTGATATCATTAGTACATTAAACACCTGCTGAGATAATACACATTAATCTTCTTATAATTTAAAAAAATTGTGGTGTAATTTAGCTATCTTATTAAACCCACTTCTCATGCTTGTTCATGGTTTGGGCTACATTTGAGCAGCACTGTTGGGTAATCATTGCACAGCTAAGTGAAAATGGGTGGTTCAACCCCCTCAGTCAATCCATAGGAGCAAGACGAGACTGTCTGCTCCTGAAGGCTTAACTTCTGACAACCTAGGGAGGTTAGCTATGAATTAGAACTCACTTGATGGCAATGGGTGATGATACATATCATCATAATAAAACATTTATTTTTGGATGATGCAAAACATATGGCATTAATTTTGCTCAGCTTGATCACCATTTTCCATACTGTTTTTCTTCCAAATATTTCACTAAATAATTGATATTTAATTTTAAACAATATAATTATTTCATTTTATTTCTTCACAGTTGTTGCATTGTCCAAGTTTAAATTTTTTACTAAACTTATTCAAATAATATTTTCTGCCATATGGAGAGTAATATATATTTGTGATTTAAAAAATGAGTATACTTGGAATGTATTTGTAAACATGATAGATCATTGGAATCAACATTTTCTTCACATATTCTGCATTACAGATACTGTCATGATTTTGCTCGATTACATTTGAAAAGCTACAAATAGAAACTATTTCCCCAGTACTTAAATTATTTTTTATCTCTAATTTTAAGATGATTGAGAAAACCCTATTTTAAAAGATTGAAGCATATTAAATAATACAATATCCTAACATAAAATGAGTAATCATAAAAATATTTTTATAATAGCTATTTAAGTCCTCCAATACCCTTATGAGATTTTTTCCAAGTCTACTTTTTCGGAGAAGGACATCATGGTTGGTAAAATAGGTGGGGGGGGGGGGGAGGGCAGAGGAAAAGGAGCCCTGAAAGGGGACAGAGTGACACAGAGGCTACAGCTATGGCCTGAAGCAGAGGGACACTTGCAAGGAGCAGGACTACATCCTGCTTATTCTGCTGTGCCCAGAGGCTCCCAAAACAGTGACCTCTTACGCCTGAAGATAGAAGAGGCTGCTGATTAGTATGGGGGCATCGGAATAAACAAATAGTCGGTCATGGAAGAAATGACGCCAGTGCTCACAAAAGACACTGCAAAGGAATTTTGCTTCTCTGGAAAATATGAAAGTCTGGATGTTCTGGCATCGTCAAAACAATCATTGGTGCTTGAGTTTAAAAAAAAAATGAAATTATTAATATCAGAGTTCATATTATATTTTATTTGCAAGTCAGTTATTGCATAGATATGAACTTTATATTTTAAAATGAGTTTTACTAAACACTTGATTTTTGCTTCAGATATTAACAACCAAAATATTTGCTAAGTCGTACACATAATTTATATTATTCTTTTTTAAAAACATCAGCTTAGATTTCTGGTGTCATTTGTTGCAATTGTTCCATCAATCTACTTTGTCCTCTCTTTTTTTCAACTTGGAAATTATATAGCTGTGCAATGTGTTGTATAAAATGTATTTTTTCAGGTACAGTACTCTTCTTTGTTTTCCTGACATTTGCCTTAATACTTCTTTATGCTGCATTTTTGTATTGCAAATGGTGCAATACTTACTGTGTTGTTGGTATTGTAAAACATTCTGATATAAGCCTAAATGATTATTGTATAAATTAGAATTGAAATGAGAGGGTAGGATGAATTGTGTATAAAACACTAACGATATGCAATTATTCACTCACAACAGGCACTCATTGTCTTTCTGTATATTCATTCATCATCGAGAATCATCTACATCAGTAAAGCACTCCAGTCTTTCAGTATTCAAGAAATTTATGGTGCTTAGAATTACATGCATCGGCAGACTGTTTTTATAAGTTTTAAACAGATGGTTTTATAACAGAGATTTGTATAAAGAGAGAGAGAGAGCAAATAGAAATAAGTTCTTTATGTCCAAATTGTCTTTCACTGTATGACTTCCTGCCAACTCAAACATACTGCGTTTATATCTTCCTGAAATTATATTTCACAACTTACAAATGAGTGTGTGTCTGCTCCAAAGACTAAAATGTCTCTGCACATTGAAAATAGATGCATTTCTACATGATAGCCTACTTATCAATATCTTTTACATGAATTTTCAATCTATGGTAAATATTTTTGCTGTTGATAGGTGCCATTGAGCCAGGGCAGACTCAGTAAGTTTCAGGGGAGCAGAAGGCAGCATTGCTGGCCCCAAGGAATTGCTGCCATGTTTCATCGCAGGCTTGGAGCCACTATATTACCCCGTCTTATGAAGGGCTTTCCTTGTCTCACTATGCCAGTGCAGGAAGGTGGAGGAGACAAAGATGCCAGCAACACAGCAAGTTAGCAGAGGATAAGTTGGCTCCTCTGGACGAAGGAACACGTACATTGGTGTGAAGCGTGACAGAGAGGAGGAAATGCCTTGGAGCTATTGTTGAGGACTTTTTATAAGTAAATAATTCTCAGTTTTTGTTAGAATTCCACATAAAAAAAAAACCCAGGATTATCTGGTGACCTTCAAGAAAACCTGGCAATACTATCTAATGCGAATTCTCCAAACATGATCTTAGTCAACTTATGACCTGCCCGCCTCAAATTTAATTGCACTGGCAGATACTCTCTGAAACCCCATTTTTTTTCTTTTGAAAGCACTTTAAGGAGACAAGCATACATGTATTTCTGAGAGAATCTATCTTCCGTCATCACTAGTCAGAGAGGCATGGTTAAACATGTTTTATTTAAAAGAAATTCATGTATACATGAATTGGAACCCAAATAATAATGTATTAACTTGTATTACTATAGTCATAGATAGATAAAACCATCATTATAAAGTCACATTCACTCTGTTAATTATAACTTATAGTGACTGTGGCTGGAAATCCTTTTTATTCTTCCTTGAAATCTTTACAGAAGCAGATAGAGACATCATTCTCATGCAAAGCAGCTGATTTATTTGGACCAATGAGATTGAAGTCAGCAATACAGTAACCCAGCAGATCACAACAGCTGTGTGTGCATTTGTGTGTCCATCAAACATGGATGTATATGTACATATATTTTCTATCCATCATGTTTGATAAATAGGAAAAAATAAATGATTCTGCTTATTAAGATATGATTGGGGTAAAATAGGCTAAATGAATATAGTACAAAATTTCAAACCGAGTTATTTTGACAAGGAACTTTGTTCTATATGTTGAAAAAAATATATATTTACCAAAATACTTCAGATGGTGCTGAACTATAAATATCTGCAGGCAATCCCTCACACGGAGAAAAATCTCCTAGTTTATGTTTCAAATTAAAACATTAAGGACAAAAAGAAAACAAAACCCACTTCCACTGAATCCATTCTGACTTATGAAGATCCCACAAGACTGATTTGAAGTGCTTCTCTGAGTTTATGAGACCACAACTCTTTCTTTCCAAACTGGAAATGCCCGTCTTTGTCCTGAGGAGAGGACAGTGGTTCCATACTTTCCACCAGAGCTCCTTTTGGATTAGTCACCTAAAACCTCTTATCATCCTACAGTAACCTTATTTATACTGAACTCCACATTGCTCATCTTTTTACTCAAATTATAGGTAAATACCTGACATCGACTCAGACGCAGAGTGACCTAACATTGCCTAGTCATCAGTCATACTCACACTTGTTAACATCTTTGCATTCAGTCTTTTGAATACTGTGAAATCTGTCTCAGTGATAGGGTCCATCACACTTACTGACCCTCTAACAATGAAACAATGACAAAAACATGATACATCTATTCCCCAGAAATTTATATATTCTGATGATCTCTTGTGATCTATGAAGTTTCATTGGTTAATATTTAGAAGGAGATCATAGGCATTTTTCCTAGTCCATTTTATTTTAGAAGTTTGTATTAACTCATTTGCTATAGGTAACTCCACCATATTTGAAAATGTCAGTGAGATAGTTTTTTGAATCTCAACAACAGAAAGTCTACCAGATTAAGAAAAAGTGGCAGATAAATGATGGTTCAATGCAATAATATCCTTTATTTTGATATTTTAGATTAAGGGATTATAGTTAGTTTTTTCTAGAACATGCCTTTACTTTTTTATAGTATTTTATTCAAACATATTGCGAGTGCACGCACACACACACACACACACAGTGCCATCAAGTGGATTTCTGTATTTCGCAGAAATTTAGTTTCAAAGACTATCAGTATTTGAAAGAAGCTATCGCCTTAACTTTCTCCTCCAGAGAATTGATATGTTTAAAATTCCAGTCTTGGGGCGAACAGTCCAACCTTGAGTTCTCTATAAACCATCATAAACAACATAGTCCCACACTGCCCAGCAAGTATTTACATACATAAGCACTGTCACTCAAAGTACAAGAAAGAAAGACACAAGTTGGGCCTTCTGTAAACTTCATCTAGGAAAGATTCTTAATTGTTTGTACAAAATATATGATGAATTTACTTGTCAAGACTAGATATATGTGGACTTCAGAGATTTATTTTAAAAGGAAAAGAGAAACACATTTAGATAAATTCACAATTAGAGTCATTCCACATATCCTTAGGGATACCAGAATACATATGTGAGATATATATGTGTGCATACACATACCCACACACATATATATATACATGCATCTTCCAGAAGTATGATATTTGTAATATAACTTTCTCTATACCAATTCATACTGCCATTAGCTTGATTTTGAATCATTGTTACTCTACAGGACAGAGTAGAACTGACCCTTTGTGTCTCTGGACCTGTAAATACTTACAGGATCAGTAAAGCTCATTTTTCTCCTGCAGAAAGTTGGTGGTTTCCAATGTTGATCTTGTGATAGCAATCTAGTGTTTAACCCACTGTGCCACCACGGATAAGATCCCTCAGGATGAGAGGGATATGTTAATATCTCTTGTCTTGGAAACAGACAAGGAATCACCATCCATTTGATTCTGAGTCATAGCAAAATTCTGTAAGCTTTCTGAGACTGTAATTTTGATGGGGTTACATAATCTCATCTCTTATCCACTGAGAAATTGGTGAATTTGAATAAGTTAGCTTATGTTCCAACCTGAAGAACCACCAGAAATGTAGGGAGATCATGATATTGAACCAGATAGATGATCAAAGAACAATATGTACAAATAATTATATACTTGGATAAGTGCCACGGTACTAACTTACAGTCCATTGGATAATGCAAATGATTAACAGCCTTGATTTCTAACCAAAAGATTGGAAGCTCAATCCACCCCAAAATGCCTCAGAAGAAAGGTCTTCTCCAATTGGCTACATACGGGCATTGGACCTCCACTCCATGCCCCCCACCTATTCACATTGGGGTTTATTTTGCTTTGGGTCTTAGATGCCTCATACCTGATCCCGCTGACGCCTGGTGATCACACAGACTGGTGTGATACTTTCATGCTGCTTCTGAGCTAGATGTCTGCTTTTATCTTCAAGTCTTTAATGCTCCAGATGCTACATCTTTTGGTAGCTAGTCACCATCAGCATTCTTCACCACATTTGCTTAGGTACTCATTTTGTCTTCATCCATTGTGTTGGAAAGGTGAGCATCACAGAATGCCAGATTATTAGAATGAAGTATTCCTGTGTTGAGGGAGTGCTTGAGTCCAGCCCCATCTATAGTCCATTGGACCTCCCCTCACATAGGGAACACAGGGAAAATTTGGGCCTGTATAGCACTGATGAAGCACACTATGCTCCTCTTTTTCTTTGGTGCTTCCTTTACCCCACTATCATGGCCTCTACGCTACCTTACAAATTGGATTAGACCTGAACATGCACACTGCTGCAGATAAGAGCCCACAACAAAGGGAATCCAGAATAGAGAACCCCCTCAGGGCCAACAAGGAGATTAGGGGAGGTTGGGGAGGGAGTGGGGGGAATCAAGAGATACCAGGAGGATTAGGGGAGGGTGGGGGGAGAGGGTGGGAATCAGTCACCCTCGGCATCAAACTATAACCCTGTACCAGGGAGAAAAGCTGGTCAGGGGCAATGGAAGACTATGTAAGATATGAAAATAATAGTCTATAACTCATCAAGGATTTGGGAGGGAGGGAAAAAGGGAGAAGAAATGGGGAGCTGATATTAGGGCCTTAAGTGGGAAGAGAATGTTTTGAAAATGATTATGGCAACATATGTGCAAATGTGTTTGAAACACTGGATGAATGTATGGATTATGATAAGAGATGCATGAGCCCCAATGAAAGTGTTTAATAAAATAGAAGAGAGGCCATATAACATACTTTAACAAAGCAAGCCATTGAAAACCTTGTGAATTATTAGAATATTACTCTGAAATAACAAATATAGGAGATTTCCAAGAGTTAACTTGAAGGCAAATGTATTTATTTTTAATTTTTAAATAAAACTATTCGAACCTTCTTTTAATGATTTATAGCATAAGAGTAAAGTTATAGGGGAGGGCATAAAAAAGATCAAAACAGGGCTGAGCCCTGGTAGCGTAATTGGTTGAGTGTGAGACTGCGGCCCGCAGGCTTGGCACTTCAAAACCAGCAGCGGCTCTCAGGAGCAGCGCTGGGTAGCTCCCACCACCACCAGAGGGCAGTGATGCCCCCCCAAAAAAAGATCAAAGCTATATAATAAAAATTAATTTGTGGTTAGCACAATATATTGAGATCAATGTATTTCAAAAATCCTTCAGGAAATTATATGGGTGTGGCATCGCTACAGTTACAGTTGTAGAACAAAATTTCTTGGCTGCGATCTTTACAAAGAATCTCTTTTGCCCACCTCTCCAGCAACTACAAAGGAGAAATTGACTCCCTGCTCTGATAAAGTATACCCTTTGGGAAGCTCTGAAAGGAATTTATATTTTATCCTATAGGGATTTTGTGAGTCAGAATTCACTCAAAGGCAAGGATAATTCTTTGAAAAAGCCACTGGTTAGTGTCACAGGTTAGTTGAAACCATGAATTTTTCGATTAGTAGTGGAGAGTAAGTCATTTGTACCAATCAGTGCACTTTTCTTACTATAACAGTAGTTAAGTTTTAAATGTATACATATTGCAAAATATAGATATATAACAATTACTAAAAGTATATAAATTAAATATATTATGACATCAACATATGTAATGGGAGAACGCATGCTACTGGCCTTTTCTTTTTTTAAAACCAAGCAATGTAAGGGACTCAGAGAAGTAGGCCACCTTCTAAGCACGAGGAGTTGCACAGAGAAGAACTTTCACCAGCACAGCATTTCATTCAAATAGACTGCTTCAAGACTTCATTTAAAATTATCAGGGGCACATTATCTGGGTACACAACAAGAAGCAATTATTGGTTTAATTAGCCTGCATTCACCACATCGCCCTCTTTCTCTTTGTTCGATTGCCAGGCAATTTTCTACAATCATTAAGCAAGGGAACTATAATTCCACAATGACCTAATCTGCAGCTCTTGTTATCACACTGGAATATTTTAAAGTTATTTATGACTGTCCTCAATAAGAACTAAGCCCATGGGGGCAAAAACACTCTCAGCTCAAAAAAATCAATATTCAATGTCATATTCTAACTCTCAATGGTATTTAATAATCCACTGGATGTTGTTTGGGAAAAATATCTGCCATGAAATTAGGTTTAAATAATTGGTTGAAAGGGAACATGCGTGATCTATATAACAAGAAATTGACATATTTTCCACAAGTGTACTAATATAATAATGAAAATTTGAAATTAAATTTTCAAAAGTCAAAATAAAGATATAGCATCCAATTAATTATAATAAGATATACCATATAGACACTGTAAAATTATCAAACTTTTGCAGCTGGTTAAAGTGAAATCTTGCTCACAAAGTTAACTGTTAACTTAGATGAATCCCCAAATTAGAACCTTAATGATAATTTTATAGATTGCAGTGGAATAAAATAGACTTAAAAGAGAAGAAAATATTTTTTGTATGAGTACTTAGAGAAGGCAGGTGTCTCAATGGTACAGGAACACTCCACAGACAATCTAGAGACAATAAAATTATATTACATATTGAATAATTAATATAACAGAGATTAGGACATGATTGTTCTGCAGTAAAGATGTTCAAAGATGACCTAAATCCATAATTCTACCTAATTATGATTCATGTTTTATGAATTTATTTTGCAAATTCTCCAACATTTAGAAAGAACAGTACCTCTAGAATCCCATAATTATATTTGTACCACTCTTACTATATCCATTTATTGAATGATTGGGACATTACTCTTTTTAAACAACTCTGTAGATTAATAAGTTTTTCTTGTTAACAGTTTCAAATTAAATCCATTCAATCTCATTACTCACAAAACTTACTAGACAAAATGCAAACAGACCTATGTCATTTCTCTCTGAATGTGAAAATATAGCTGAAGTCACAGGAGGCTTTAGCATCATCTTTACAAGAGTAAAATTATTAGCAATATATTCATATCAACTTCATTTATTTATTTTGAAAGAGTAATAAGAAGTAGACAAAAAACTGTCCCAAAGGAAGTATACATTTTATTAAATACGTGTATAAAGTATTCAAATAAGAATTGATGATTCCCATTGGTAGCATCTAGTGTGAACAGTTTCTATATAGTTTTTGACTATATATACACAAATACATATGTTTGTTTTGACTCTATATATATATTTTCTAGTTCATGCATAAATTAAATTCTAAAACATATTTGAACACTTCTCTATGATAAGTGGTTGATGACAAATTGTTTCAGTGATGTCCTTGCTTCAGTCTTTTTGCATTGCCATTGGTCGGTCAGGGAGGACGTCCAATAAAGACTGTCTTCTCAGGAAATAAGCTGGGTCAACAAAATGAAGGCAGAAAGGACAAACTAGAAAATTATGAAGGGTTGTTTTAAAATTCTAAGCTGTTAATCCCCCTACATTTTCTCACAGAAAGACAAGATGGTCACAGGGATTTACTATGTATAATTTTTAAAAAGAAAGAATGAATGAATGAAAACTGTATTGGTGAGAACAACACACAAAAAGTTAAGCTATATAGGTTTTTTTTTTCTTTCCAGCCTGACAATGCACTTACTCATTTTTCAAAGGTAGCAGGGGCTACTCGACATCTATGTTGTTGGTAAACTTTATTCAAACCACCTTGAAGCACTTATCTTGCCCCTCCAGATTTTTTCTTCCACAAACTCAAAGAATATTAAAAAAAATAATTAAAATCCCTAAAGAATGCCAAAATGTCCTCTTTGATATGGTGTGAATCATACAGCAAGTAATTGTTGGACGATAGGTTGGAGAGTTGGAAGTTTCTAGTCAAGAATAAAGATATGCCAAGAAATACCAACTTCACCAATTTTGATACTTTTGCTTTAGAAAAGTTTCTATGCTTTCTTTCAGCAATACTTTTTTGTATTTATTTGTTTAGATAGTTTTATTTGCATATAATTCACATGTCATATAGTTTTGTTTTTAGATAATGTTGAGAAGATTTGTACAATCATCATCACAATCAATTTCAGAATACTTGTTCCCATTGTTGTTCGCTCCCCATTTTCCACCATACTTTCCTGCCATTGTCCTAGGTAATTGTTAAGCCAAAATATAATTCATGTAGTCTGGATTTCACATACAGAAAAACATACAAAGCACAAACAAACAGTGGCAACCAGAAACTCAAGAACAATGCCCCATTCCAGAAAACTTCAGATAAAGTTTTAGTTGACTTGAATGACTTACCCTTATATACAGAAGGCCGCAGTGGCTACAACAACAAGGGATTGAAGCATAAGAAGTACAATGTGGGCATCATAGCCTGAGCAATTTATTTTTGCTGTACATAGAGTGATTATGGCTTAAAAAGAAGTTGCCAATAAGTTATAAATGAATTGACAAATCATATGTTTGGAATCAAATATGAGAACCCTCCTTGATCATGCATTCAAACAAACCAAACCCCTCACTGCCACTGAGTTAATTCCAACTCAAAACAACCTGTACAACAGGGTAGGTCTTCCCTTTGGGGCAAATCTTTACTGAAGTAAACAACCTCTGCTCCTCTGAAGAGGCTGGTGGGTTTGAACTACAAATCTTATTATTTGCAGCTCAGTGTGTCACCCACTTAGCCACCAGGGCTCTTTCTCATGTACTAGATATGGTAAAATCAAAAGTTAAGACTCCCATGCTTCCATGTTGACACATTTCAATTACTGCTAAAAGAAAAGTCTATGGGTAATAGATATTGTATCCATTAGACTGCATGACACATATTGGACTTCAAAGAAATTAGCTTCCACTGTCCCTGTCAATCACTAAAATCTTATTATGAAATTAGTTATCATATATAGGATTAGGTAGCCACTATACAGATTTTTGCAAACTTGAAATGATTTCATTTGTTATTTTTCAGTTACATGCATTTTTGTTGGCCATAAACTAACCTGCTGTCTTTAAAAAGAATAAAATCTCATATCAGTTTTTAGGTGGCATGCTAGCATTTCCTCATCATCAATTACTCACCCCTATCACTTAAATCATTCAAGTCTGACTTTCATTTACTAGCTGCTGTACTCTATCTATTAACTTCCCTTGCCTCTAGAGCCTAATTTATCCCCTTTACACAAGTTGTGGCAGTTGATGTCACTTTCAAGATTGGGAGTATAGGGGTGGAATCTAGCAAGTCAATCTTGAGACAGCCAATAATACCTTTGTGTGTGTATGGCCTTCTCCTGAGAATTCTGAGAAATCCCGTGGTATTTCCCCTATGGTTGTGAGAGATGTACAGCTGAGTCCTTGGGAGACATTGCAGCTGACAAGACACAAGGTGGACTCCATGTGAGACATCCTGGAGGAGAAGCCACATGGGCTTGCCATGTGGTAACCAGACTTCTGAAGACAGAAAAGCCACATGGAGACGCCTGGCAGTGCTGAGATGCTTCTACCACCACCGGATACACAAGACTTTGCATCCACTGGCCTGTGATTGCATGGTTTTGTTGCATGTGCTTTGTGAGTCTGAAGAGAACTTATGCATTGGTATCAGACAAATGGGCTAATATTGGACTTATGGGCTTGGACTAGACTGGGTTGGGGTGCTTTCTCAATGTTCCATTCTTCTTGTACATAAACCTCTCCCTTATATACATATGCTTGTTTATGAGTTTGTTTTTCTAGTCTACCCAGACTAACACACATTTTCATGAATATATCTTCTAGTTTAGAGCCTACCTTCATTTCCCTCCACCCTAGTAACATCAACAAAATCTTGTTCTTCTGATGTAAAACCATTTCCTTAGTTTTTATAACTAGTCAGTTAAATAGTTATCTTGTGAGTGACTATTTTCTTTCAGCATAATCTTTAACACAATAAATTTGCTTATATGTAGTCCTAGTTACATGGGATCAAATGATTGGCTGCTGACTATTCAGTAGATGGAATTCAAAAGCTTCTCTGTGTAAGAAAAGCTGTGACAACATGCCTCAATGAAAATTGCTTGGTCATCAGAATTAGCTAAAGTTATCAAACAGTAATTTAAATTTCTTTCAAAGAACTATTAAAAATGGAAACAGACCATAATTTATAATTCAATATACTGCTAATTGAGGATCATCAAAATTTCAATATTCTATAATGATCTGAAAATGGAATGTTTGTGCAGATGACTGTTCATCTTTTAAATTATCTAAATAGCATTCCTAAGATACAGAGTAAATAATTTCCTAAACTTATAAATTTGGCTTCAGTATTAAACCTTGATTAAAAAAATAATTCAGAGTGTGCTAGTAAAACTAATTTGTTGAAATTAAGTCAATTCTAGCTTTAAACATATAATTTTATTTTTTATAATTTAACTAAATGTGATGAATTGTATTTGAGCAAAGTATTATATGCAAAGAAACAGAGCTCATCTAAATCGAGCACAAACAGAAGCAAATTTTCATTTAAAGTGCTACTCCAGCACTATGTAATGTTCAGTGGTGGATAAAAGCATTTAACTCATTAATTTTCGTAGCAGGAAAAAATATGTAGCTAGCATTAAGAATGCTAGAAGGATTAGATCTAGCTCTGGATGCAAAAATGTAAAAATTATAACTTATATGCCTCTCATTCACTAATCCATTAATTCAGTCATTCATCTGTGAGTTCATTTAAATAATGCTTATTGAACAACCATTCATTTTCTGGCATTCTTCATGGACCTGGAGACACAACATTCTATAGATCAGATGAAATATTTATTTCACAGAGTTCTCAATTTAGAGAAAATTCAAAAAAGTATGTAGAATGCTATTTTGTGAGGACCATTAAAACATTGGTACTACTAAAGTAGGAAATGCTAAAGGGGATTGAAAATTAGTAAAGGCATATGCATGTTCTATATTGATTTTTATGATTGATGTTCAACTATTCTTAATACAATTGATCTTTTGGATTGCCTGATATCTAGATTATGTCCCCTACCTGTTTAAAAGTAAAATAGAAGCAACAATTGAAAAGAAGGATAAGGAGAAAGGATAGGAGAAAGGGAGGAAAAGAAGAAAACAGGGCCATGAGACATGATGGGAGGAAATATTTGTAGGTGGGGTAATTTGGAAAGGCAGAACATATTTGAAAGGTTGAGCTTTTGATAGCACTGAATTTAGATAGGAATTGATAATTGTCAAATGTTGGTAATGAATTCAATACTATCTTCTAAATGGACACAAATGACCATGGGCTAGTAGTGTGGCAAAAAGTAAGACAATAGAGTTGGGCAAAATAATTCATATAATAATATCAGAATTATGATTTCTGACTAACAAGGGCAATTTAAACAGTGATTCAGAATATTACATACAACTGCAGTGTAGAATTCACCAAAAGAGTTCTCTGGCATTACAGTTTTTCATAAATATATAGACTTATTAATAAATGTACATTATCAAATTTCAATCACTGTCAAACACAAAATTATAATCAACATGTTTAATATGTCCATATATGTATGCAAATGTAATTTCAGAAAATTATTCTGTACGTGTTACGTATGAGACTATACTCTGCTATTTGCACTTAATTCATGATAGTTGTTGAATTGTTTAGTTATGTTTTTTTCCTGTTTCATACTAATTTCTAATATTTTGCAAGTTATTTTAGTTATCTTGAATGCTTTATAAATATTCTATGATTTAAATGGGACCAAATGTTCAATAATAGTGAAGTTCAAAAAATGAAATGTGAAACTAAATTCTAATCAACAATCCTTCTACATGGGAAACTTTAGTAGGTTTTTGATTCTTGTATCAGAAAAATAAAAAATGAAATTAGTTAGCCACTAAATTCATAACACTTGATAACTAGAGATATGAAGACCAATTTTTAAAGATATTCAAAATACAATGACTCAAGTTATCATTGATTCCATTTAATCTGCAAACTACATATTAACCAATTTTTGAATAATTATTTGAATTATCAATGTTCCCTTTTTTGCAATCTAATTAAACATATTTGTGGTTAATGTGTTTGATTCAAAAACTTAGAGCTGACCAAATGAGAAAAACATACAAAATTAAAAGATGCAGCAGATTATCTTCATGTATTCAAGAATATTAACAATCTAAAAACTCATAACAAGTTACTGTTCTTGTCATTTATTATGCATTGTCTCTAAAATGCTTTTTCTCTGATATTTTATAATTGTGAAAACCACAAAGCAGTAGACTCTGATATAGACAATTGACCAGCAGATTCATATATTATTAATATATAAATGATCACACCAGTATTTAAGAGTAAAAAGGCAAAATAGTTATAATATTTATAACTAGAAAAGTTGTTTTATATAGAATATTTTCTTTAATTTAAAAAATAATTTTCTATAAAAAGTTTTTCTAGTCCAACTATACTATACATATCTAGAGTATAGACAATGACACCTAAACTTTTATGAATTTTTGGTGTCTGTTAATATGTCTATTGTGATTCTTTTGCTTATTCTTCCATTTAGCTTGCAAACTTCTGATCTTTTACATAAAATCCTAATCATGTCGATCATTCACATGATTAAAGCATGTCAGTGTTGGATATTATTATGTACAACTATACTCTTGTCATGAAAATATTTATGATAATGAATGTACTTATTTACTTAGATCCATTAGCGATAGACAGTTGAGATGCTTAATGCCAACCATTCACTCCTGTGAAGGGTGGGGCTTGGGACTCAATGTATCAATTGTGTGGCAGCCTGATGACACCTCCTTAGCATTATAAGCTCGGTGTAAGAAGCAGAGAGACCTAGGACATTTGATTCTTCTTTGACCCTTCACCCACTGCTGCTTTTTGATCTGGCCTGTGGTTTCTCCCTCTCCTGTTGTGTCATCTACTAATCCCAGGAACCCTCATTGGATGATCAAAGGTCGATTCATTCATCAGGATTAAAACAGTGAACTTTAGACTTCTGGTCTATGCCCTCTGCTATCTCTGCTTTGCCATTCTGTTTTGGTTCCTCAGTTTCCTGTTGTGTTGTCTAACAATCTCAGAAACCATCATTGGACTACTCATCCTTGAACTGGCCTGGACTTATCTATTTCTACAGTTGTGCAACCCATGTCTTAATAGAAATCTTTTTCTGTATACAACATATACAAGTTTAACAGGTTTTTTCCTCTAGAGTCCAAACTATCCTAAGCCTTATTCTATATATAAAATAGAAATAAAGGTTGCTCAATCATCCTGTCATTGTTAGGAGTCATGGATTCGGTTGCAACATGTAGTGAGGCTATGTACAAACTCAAACTTGGCCTGTGCTATCTTCCCTATCATTCCTAAACATAAGTTCATTCTTTAGTCATTGTGTCTCTCCATTAATTAAGTGTCTTCATCATGTTGTTACCCCTCTTCTATATTAACCAAATGACTTCATTTCCCAGGAATGGATCCTTCCTCATAACATGTTCAAGGAATTTAAGGCAAAATCTCATAATCCTCACTCCCACTGAGCAGTTTGTCTGTACTTCTCAGGCAGATTTGATCACTCTCTGGCATCTCGTGGCATATCAGGTATTCTTCATTAGCAGCATGACTCTTCTTCTGCTCTTCCATGTTCATTAATTCGTATCTGCTCTTCCTTAGTCATTGTGCAGGTTTCACATGCATATGAGAATCTTGAAAGTAACATAGCCCTCAGTCCTCAAAGGATGAGCTTGGTTCTTTGGTTGTTGTGGTTTTTTTTTAATATGTCTTTGAAGCCGATTTCCCCATTGCCATGTGCCATTTGCTTGACTACTTGATTTCTTGATTACTATATCCATAGGCTATTATGAGTTAGGATGGACATCGTGGCACTGAATTTGCCTTTTTGCTCATTTTTTTTCATTTTATGTTTCCATATCTGTGTATCCAAATAAAATAGGAGCCTTGACAAATCAATCTTTTCTTATATTGTGATGTTGCTCATTGGTCCAGTATAGACACAGTTTTAATGTATTTAATCATACTATGTTAAAATTATGAGTTTTTGATGGACTTAAAGGTCAGCACATCCAATTATAGGGTGAGACATAAGACATATATACAAGTAAATCCATGTTATATTAACACACTTGCCCTTTTAAGAAAGCATGTTTTTTTGACAAAGAAGTATTTAACCTTTACCAAGAGAAGTAGTTGGGATCTATATATCTATATACACACATATATACATATATATATTTATATACGCATGTTAAATTAATATTGCTCCATAAAGAAGAATTAGTATTTAAAGTAATCAGTAAAATGAAAGTTATCATTTGCCTCTTATGTTTGGAAAATTGTTCAACTGCGAGACAGTCACCATATGCATACAAAATTCACTCCTGACTTTTTTCTGACATTTGCTCTTCAGTAAGATATGTCAGAGTAATATCCGGGCCTTCTTGGGAACTCTGACATGGCCTTAATAAGCAGGTGAAGTATGTAAAATGTACTAAATCCCTCTTACCAACTCATTTCTACTGTATGTCACCAGCAGTAAACTTAATGTTGTGCAGTGTTTTGACACCCAGCCTCTTGATGCAACTCACCAGGTTATTTCCCTACCATTTTTCTACATTTTACTGTGGGGCTCGGCAATTGCGAGTTTTATGAATTAACCTAAGATACTCAGCTCTATGAATGAAATTTATGTTATTAACTTTTCTTCTTTTCCTACATAATATAAATATCTATTTGTTTTTTCCATTTATTAAAGTAACTCAAATGTTTCTATTTTAGTTTCAGACAAGTATATAATCTTTAGGTCTTGCTGAGTCAATGACATATCCTCGAATCAACTCACCTGGATAACTTTTCCCTTCTCCCTTGCTATCATCTTTGTAATATATATTTAATCTGAATATATAGTTTTATGAACTAAAAGAAATGGAAGGAAGCCTTAAGCAGGAGACACAAGTATTCTTTGTCTTACATAGTTTTTTATGCAATTTATTTCTTGATGGATTTTCAAGTTATAAGTTCTCAACAATTTTTTCAGCTATTTATGTGATATCAGAGTTTAAACATATTTATAGTGGAATTCAAAACTAGGATGTTGTTATACCAAAAGTTTACTCTGCATTATTTCTTTATTTTTTTATTTTTTGGGGTTTTTTTTTGGGGGGGCATCCCTGCCCTCAGGTGGTGGGAGTAGGAGGCCCAGCCTTTGCTCTGTGGAGCTGGAATTGAACCTCCATCCCAGTGGGCCGCAGTCCCGTGCACAACCACTACGCCACTGGGGCTCAGCCCAACTCTGCATTATTTCATCACAATAATGTTATTGTTGATAAAACTTATGAAAATTGATAGATTTTAACTGTGATCACTTGATTGATACTGCAAGTCTATAAACTTCCAAATGTGATATATATATTTATATTAATATAATATATATGATCATTTATATTACGTTTAGAAAGCAATTTTGCCAAAAGTTGAAATTTAGATGAATTTATTCTTTGTTGTTTTTTTGCTTTTTGAGGGGGGGGGGGCATCACTGCTCTCTGGTGGTGGGAGGTCCAGCCTTTGCTTCTGTGGAGTTGCTGCTGGAATTGAACCTCCATCCCAGTGGGCCACAGTCCGGCGCACAACCACTATATCACTGGGCTCAGCCCTTAAATGAATTTATTCTGACCTTGGTGATAAAACTTTTTTATTTGATATAGTCTTGCATTAATTAGTAGGTGGTTATTTAAATTCTACTTCTGTGTTAATAAATTCAATATGTATATTGTTTAATTCAACTATTTGATATAAAAGGTAATAGAGATTTTGGTATTTGATGCATTCATGAGCAAAGATACTCATGACTGGTTCACTGTTATCTAATGACAACAATAACAAATTACAATATGAAATCATGATTTTAAAGAAAATCATGTATATCATAAATATATTTAAATATAGTTTTTACATCAAAATTACTATTATTATTAGTATAGAATTTTTCATAAAATTATAACAGATTTTTTTCACTCTGGATAATCATATATTTCTCAGTTCTAATTTTTTGGAAGTCATGGGGGTGGGGAGTTGAACTTGGTAGCACCACATAATTGTTACAGAACAGTATGAGGAGGCATCAAGAAGTTGTGAGATCATTCAATTATATCTCATTCACATTTTCCAAAAATGTCTTAAAGCCTCTTCCTGTATTCTAAACAGTAATTTGGGAATTAAGTATTATATTTCAGAAGGAGTGTATTCTATAATGATTTATAAGCCAGGTACCAAGTTTTTGGAAATCTAAATTAGATACAGTGTAATTTTGAAAGTCTGTCTATATTATACTTTTCTTGATCTCAATCCAATTCATTAGGGAGTATTAAGGGGAAAATAAAGATTGTGTTGCATATGAAAAATAGTTCAATGATTTCATAAAAAGAACTGATGGTAATAAAGAAATAAGTCTATGATGAAGTGAAAGCGTTAGTGAAAAACAAGGTACTAGGAACTGAGAAAATACTAATTGAGATATTTAAATGCACAAGTGCAATGCTGGAGGTATTCACAGGCCTATGCTAAGAAAATTGGAAGGCAAATACTTGTTAGACTGATTGGAAAGAATTCACGCCTTTGTCTATTCTAAGAAAGTTCATGAAACAGATATTAATTTTACACAGAACTAAAGCCTTACTGTTGGTAATTCAAAGACAGTAGAGTTGACCACAGAAATGAAAATGTAAGCAGGATTTAAAAGAGGATTTGGAACAAGTAATATAATTGCTATATTTCTTATCTTTATTTCATTGGCACTATAAAGTCACTGGGTAATGTTGATATTAACAAATTATGGAGACCATTATTTAAAAAAATTAGAACTCTAAAACATAATGGTTGCTCATTTCTAAACAATAGATAAAGGATGTAGAGTTTACATCATTTGTTGTCAATTGAGGGGAAAAGTGAAGGGGTAGAGTCTACCTTGCCAATCAGGAAGTATCCTGATGACCTTATTGGGAGGCATTTTGGAGATAAATAGCTTGCTGGAGGCAGCACACATGCTTACATCTTACTTCTGTGGAGAAGACACATGGAGAAAGGCTGATGGAGCCAGACATCTGGAGCCAGAGAAGCCACGTGGAGACCCGTGCCAGTGCTGAGATGCTTACAATGCCAATGGGTCCACAGAATTCCCATGCACTGGCCTGTGATCTTCTGGCATTCAGCATCATTGCATGTGTTTTGTGAGCATGAAAAGGACTTTATAGGTTGGTATTGGACATATGGGATAATATCAGACTTATGAACATGATCTGGACTGTTTTCTCAATATTGAACCCTTTTTGTATACAAAGCTCTGTTTTTCACACTTTTGAATGCCTGTGGATTTGTTTCTCTCATCTACTCGGATTAACATGAAGGGGCAGTTCTAACAGAACAAGAGAATTCTGTATGGTTTAATAACTGTGTGATCAGGAACTAATACTACTGAAGGAAAAAAAGTCTGCGTTGCACTGACAGCATTAACTAAAAGTCAGTCTCTAGGAATTGATGGGATATAAATTAAAATGTTTCAAGAGGCTGATGAAGCAATGGATATATTAGTTCATATGTACCAGGAAATTTGGAAAACAGTTACTTTGCCAACTGACTAACACAGATCCATATTTGTACATGTTTTAAAGAAATATGACCCATTAGGATTCTTAAATTCTGGAACATTATAACTGATACCATATGAAAATAAAGTGTTGCTGATCATACAACTGTTGCAGCAGTACAAAGGCAGGCAACTGTCTGTATGTTTCAAGCTAGAATCAGAAAAGAATATAGAACAAGTGATATCATTGTTGATGGCAGGGAGACCTTGACTCAAAGCAGAGAATAGCAGGAAGATAAATACTTATGTTTTATTCATGATGAAAATGCATTTGACTGTGTGAATCACACAGTAGGGCTAGCCTTGAGAAGAATGGGAATTCCAAAACACTTCAGTATGCTCCTGGGAAATCTGTATGAGGATCAATCAAGGGATCTTAGTATGAATAGAACAAGATAAGACTTCATGATTTTAAATAAGAAAGATATGTTGTATCCTCTCACTGTACCTATTCAATCTCTATGCTGAGTAAATCACCTGAAAAGCCAGATTATACAAAGGATAAGGTGACTTCAGGCATGAAGGAAGTTTTATTAGCAACTTTTAATATTAAGATGACCCACCTTATTGCTGAAAACCAGGAGAACTTGAATAACTTGTTGATGAAGATAAAGGATTTCTGTCTTCAGTATAGAGTGCAACTCAATGTAAAAGAGACAAACAGTTCTCACTACTTGACCTATAAACCAATCTATCTTGGAAGAAGTGCACCTAGAATACTTCTTAGAAGCAAGGATGGTGAGCTTTCACATCATGTACTTCAAGCATGTTAGCAGGAAATGCACGTTATATTTGGAAAAATAATTGGGATAGTGAAAATGAGGAAGGACTTCCCCAAAAGGGGGTGACATAAGGGCAGCAACAAAGGTCTCAAACATAAAAACATTTGGGAGGATGTATGTTGACAGGCAGTATTTTGTGACTGTGAAGCATAACAGGCTCAATGACACCTAACAACCATAATAACAATATACAGATGGCGCAAGCTTGCTTGTTGAAAGTTAAAAGGACTTGTTGTACTTACAGGTGAAGATCAGAGAGATCTTGACATAAAGAAAGCAGAAATCTTCACATCTGTTCCAATAAACAGCATTCATTAGAACAAATAGTCATAATAAATTATCAGGGATATTACTTTTTTAGAATCATTGCCAACGTTCTATTTATGCCATTGGGCAAATATGCTGCAAAAGCAAAAACACTTCATTTGAAGACTAAGGTGCACCGCAACCAAGAGTTTTGAAATCAATTCTTATTTATCTGTATAGTAAATACTTAATAAGGAAGAGCAAAGAATTAATGGCTTAGAGAAATATTCCATGGATTTTTTTGAAAAATGAACAAATCTGTGTTTGAAGAAGTACCTCAAGTATGCTCCCTAAAATCAGTGTTTTTGTGATTTTTATCCCATGCTTGGTTATCATATCAGAAGAAATCAGTCCCCAAAAGAAAATAGCATATGTAATCATGTATAAGGTCAGTACAAGTGTGGCAGACATTAAATGGGTTACCAAAGAGGCTACAACAATGATTCAAACTAGAATTGATTGAGACCAGGTAGTGTTTATTCCTTTGAACACAGGGGAATTCTCAGAGATAATAAACTTGATGGCACCTAATAGTAACAATAATAAATGTGGAGGCTTCAAAAATGCATGTAAAAATCCATTATCTTTTTATTGTATTTTTCAAAAAAATAAGCCCCATATGTTATTGTTAGGTTCATTTGTGTCATATCCAATTTAAAGAGCCAACGTTGTCTGATCTTCTGTGTTCTGCACAATTATTGTCATGTCTATATTTAAGTCTAGTCTGTCAATCCAGTTTATTGAGTGAGTTTCTATTTTTGATATCCCTCTATTCAACAACCATGATAACCATTTCCAAAAATGAGCCTCTCCGGATAGCATGTATATGATATAAAGTCTTGTACTCACTTTTAAAGATGATTCCAGCTTTACTTCTTTCAAGATAGATTCATTTGTCCTCTAGAAGCCCAAAGCACATTTAACATCTTTGGCCAATACCATAATTAAAATATACCAGTGTTTCAGTCTTTTTTATTCATGACCCAGTTCCGTGTGCTTCTGAGATTATTCAAAACATCATGGCTCACACCAGACACTCAAAGTGAAATTTCTACTCTGTTAAAACTTTAAGAGATCTTTTGCAGCAATTTGCAGTAAATTGTTACACACACACACATATATAGATAGATATAGATATAGATATGGCTTTTGCTTACATGTATGGTGATTGTGGATTCAAGTAAAATAAAATCTTTGGCAATTTCATTCTTTTCCTCTGTTGAACTTCCTTTAACTTCAACCTGAATTTGCATGTGAGCAATTAACTCTTGGTTTTACATTTGGCTCTGGGTCTCATTTTGCCTTTGGTAATCAATTTAGTCATTTTATCTTTTCCTAGATGTTGCTAATTTGATTCTTAAGTATTATATTTTTATAGTCTCTATTTATATTGCTGATAAAGATGTTTTCAAAGAGGAAGCTATTGATCTTTTAAATACAATCATGCAGTGCTCGCTTCGGCAGCCCATATACTAAAATTGGAACAATACAATCATGTGATTTTAAGCTTTATATCTGCAACCAAGGCCATGTTTGGGTTCCAAATCTCACATTCCAATCAACAATAATTATCAATTCATCTTGATTGTATGCTTTATCAATTTCAGGCTGTAAATTTGGTAAAATACTGTAATTTCCTAATTATTTGCTTCAGTGATTTATACATACATACATACATACATACATATACATATATATGGAAATAGATGAAGAAGCTTTCTGAATATATTCTCATCAACCCATCTCGCTTATAAGCATACAACTACACTTTATCACAATAACAGTTTACTTCAAAGTTAAACCCCCCCATAAAAAACCCCAAACAAACTACACTGCTGTTTACTCAATGATAACTCATAAGACATACCTCTAAGACAGTAGAACTGCCTTGAGTGTTTCTGAGATTATAACTGTTTACTGCAGTACTCAGTTTCATCTTTCTCTTGCAGAATAAATAATATTTTCAAACTGCTGACCAATCTAGAACCAGTATGGCACCTACACGGTCACTAATTTTCTGAATGTACTACATAATATGGGCATTGTTGAGTTTGCTTTAATGTATGATATAAAAAGTGTATCAAATGTTTATCAAAATTAGACAGCAGCTTAAAATTTGGAGAATAATTAAGTGGAGCAAGCCTTGAAATATTCGTGTAGAAATCTATGTTTATCTCTCAAGGTATCAAGAATTGGAGAATAAAATACCTATTTCTGGAGGTTATTTTGTTATTAATAATATCGAGGTGGTTCTAGACCATTGTGACCTTATGCACTGCACAGCAGATGGAAACCCCACCGAGGGCTACGCCATTCTCGTGATTGTCTTTCTGCTTGATCCCAATGTTGTACCCATGTTTCAATAATATTTCACAGGTTAGTGAGTGCTTCTGCGCTTCATCAGCTTGCTGAAATATTTCAATTGCTGTGCAATAAATTCTTGGAGCTTTATTTTTGTCTCATGTTTTCAGTGCAGCTTGGATTAGTTCCTTCAGTACCACTGGTTCTTACTTATATGGTGACTCCCGAAATGGTTGAATGTTGACTAGTTCTTCTTGCTACAGTGACTCTAGTTCAGCTTTATTTTGAACTTACATAGGAACAATTGGTGATCTTATCCACAGTCAGTTCCTGGTCTGGTTGTAGCTGCTGATATCAAGTTTCCCCTTCATCTATTTCCCTACATGCAGTCAATTTGAATTCCGTGTATTCCATTTGGAGACATCCATATGTATGGCTGGGTTGTTTGTCTTTTTTTTTTTAAGTGATTGATGTGAACAAGCCTTTGGTTTTGTTAACTTCTATCGTGATCTCTAGCTTTATTTCTCAAACTAAGTGGATAATTTCCATATACTGTTCCTTCATCTTTGTTTTGAACTTTTGCATTCCAATGATCAATAATCATCAATTAATATTGATTCATATTTGACAAATTTCCACCTTAAATCATCAGTAGAATTTTTGTTTCTTCATTACAAATTTTTGTGGTTGGTTTATAAGTTTGAATAACAGCTATATTGATTGGATTACTTTAGAGATAGCTATGACCTTATCACACACAGGATTATACTTCATCATTATTTTTTGCAGTGTCCTTTTTGACAATTATTGCCATGCCATTTTTCTTGACTGTGTTATTTCTGGCATAGGGAATCATATTAATTTCTAATCCAGAATAGCAAAAAACAGTCCATTTCAGCTCATTAGTACCCAGACTATAAATCTTTATCATTGTACTTCATTTTGAAGACTTCCAATTTTCCTAGTTTCATACTTAACACATTCAAAGCTGAAAGATTTATACAAAGCTTCTAAACATTCTTGGTGAGATTCACTAAAAATAAAATAAAAATATTTGCCAACTTGTTTAACCTTAAGAAATATAAATACCTGATCTATTTTGGGAATATAGAAATGTTTTTTGTTTTTTTGTTTTTTTGGGGGGGGGCATCACTGCTCTCTAGTGGTAGGAGAAGGAGGCCCAGCCCCACTGCTGGAACTGAACCTCCGTCCCAGTGGGTCGCAGTCCCGCACACAACCACTACGCCACCGGGGCTCAGCCCGAAATGTTTTTATAATAATACGATTTCAACTTATATGCACATATGTTATACAATGAGCACAGAACAAATTTCTTTTATAAAATACAAGCATGAAATATTTAGTAACTAGCTAATATAAAAGTAATTCAATAGGAAAGTTCAGTTCATTAATTTAAGATTTATAACTGATAATCTCAGTAATCATAAACATGTTTTGTCAATCATTTAAAAATATCTATTTTTAAATTCAAGAAAATATAATGGGTAGATAGCTAAAATTTTCAAATATGACAACTCAATAAATTGACTTTTTTCCAATAGGTTACATTATAAAAATAAGAATTTTGAATTTACAAAATTTTAATACTTAATTAATATCGCCAATAATAGCATACTAAAATAGAATATTGTTAATCAACAAGTTATAGAATTAATCAAGTGTAATGCAAATTTCATGGTTTAAATGCCATTACTTTATCTCAAGATTATCATGAACACATTTTAGTAATTTAATATTAATGAACTAAACTAAAAATTTTACCTCTCTTCTGAAAGGCACCACGCAAATATATAATTTTGCTTAATAAATGAACAAAGTGTCACTAAATCACAGCCTCCATACCATAGTGACAGAAAGCCAAGCATTTTCCTTATCAGGTAGTTAATAGTTTGGTCACACTTTGTCTATAGGAAAATAAAAACATATTTTATTCTATATTTCCTATGTTTGCAGTAAATTTACGTATGATCAGAGAAGCAATTTCATTTTGAAATGCAAGTTTGCTGCTAGTCATAGTGACACTGAGTTCATAAGAAAGAATCAGGATAGAGGGAAGATGGCGGCCAGATAGGAAGGCCACGCCCGGAGCTCCTGGAGATCGGTGAGTGGGGGTGACACGGGGAAGGGTGGGGTTCTCAAATTGGGTTTTGTGACTCCAGGAAAGCTCAGAGCCCTCCTCTGAACCAGGAGCAGGCACGACCCGCACGCCCACACTCCCCACTGACGCCGGCACAGACCCCCCACCCCCACCCCCCGCACAGAGGCTGTGGGTTCTTTGTGCTGGTGGAATCCAGGTGCCGCTCTGCGACCCTGAGACCAGGGACCCGCAGTTAATCAGCGCCCTTGCGCAATCGCTGACCAGTCCTCCCCACCCCAAGGTGCCCAGGGGACCCTCCATGCAGACCCACAATTCTCGCTCCCTACCCCCAGGGACTCCTGTGTCTCAAGCACAAGATGGGCCAGCCCCTCCCCCACCCTGGAGGCCCGCGCCTAGGCGCACCTTAAGGGCACCACCACTGACCAGGATAAGATCAAGCCATCCCCTGAACCCAGGCCTGCCCACCTGGGCCACACTTTCTAACAGGAGCAAAAGGAACACCTGCACGCCCCACAGTCGCCGGCACTCCTCACAGACATTGCTGGTTCAGGGCGCTACCCCCCCTCCCCCCCACAAAACCTGCAACAGAGAGGTCCATTTTATATTGTCTCCTGGGTAAACAGCCAGCCAGTCCTCTCCACCCCAGAGTGCTAGAGGATTTTTTCCCACCTATCTGTGGCAAGCGCCCCTAGCCAGGAACAGACCACCCAACTCCCAACCCACCCCTTAAACCCACTCCCCTGCTCAGCCAACACGCTCTATCAGATCTGCAACGCCTAGCTGCAAACAGTTCCTGAGGAAAGCTATAAGACCAGCCACCTAAAGAGAGACCCCAGGGCCACAAAACATCAAGGAAAATGCCACCTGATATGAATAAATCAAACAAAAAATAGCTAGCAGTTTCCACAGTATCAAGAAAAGAGAAACAGGATCAAATGCAAGAAGATCAGCTGGACCTAACAGTAGTCATAGAAAACACGGAGATCGATCAACCACAGAAAGAAATCTTTAAGATGTTACTAACACGTATGCAGCTCTTGAGCAATGCATTAAAGAAGAGAGAATTGATACAGGAGATAAAGGCCACGCACCAAATGAAATCCAAGAACTAAAGAGAGAGCTAACAAAAACTAATAGTAAACTCTCAGATTTTGGCCAGAGAATGGAGGAGGCAGAAAACAGGACAAGTGACCTAGAGGACTCACAAGTAGAAATTAATAAATGGAAGAAAAAAATCTAACAAGTCTATGAGAGAAGCAGAAGAAAATATTAGATGCCTGGCTGATACTATGAGAAGAAACAACATTAGGATTATCAGTCTGCCGGAGGATGAGGCATCAAGAAAACCAACATCCAAGATAGGGAGGGAATGCTTAGAGGAAAACTTCCCTAGCTTAATGAATGAAAGCCAAAAAAGCCATACAGAAGGCAGAAAGAACACCAGCTAGACTAAACCCCAAGAAGGAAACAACAAGACATATAGTTGTTAAACTGTCCAATTATGAAGAAAAAGAGAAAATTATGAGAGCAGCTAGGGAAAGAAAGGGCAATCACATATAAGGGCAAACAGATAGAAATATGCTTGGACCTATCAATGGGAACAATGAAGAAGAGGAGAGAGTGGAGCAGCATATTCTGAAAATTGCCGGAACTTGATGCAAACCCAAGAATACTCTATCCAGCAAAATTATTTATCAAAATTGATGGGGAAGTAAGAGTTTTTCCAGACAAGGAAAATCTCAGAGAATATGCCAAAAGGAACCCAGCACTACAGAAGATTCTCACCGACCCACTGGGAGAAGAACAACAGCAACGACCTAACACGCGCAGAATGAATCGACCCAGAAACAGTCAAAGGGATAACAGTCCCCAAGATAACTCTGGCTCAGAGATGGAAGAAAGGCAAGAATGAACCACAAACATATATTGACACAACCCATGGAAATAGAAAAACATCCAATTCAAGAGCGATAAAATGACCACACAGAGTGCACAGATAGATGTAATAACCCTAAATATTAATGGATTGAACTCAGGCCTTAAGAGACAGAAATTAATAGACTGGCTTAGAGAATACACCCCCTCCATCTGCTGCCTATAGGAGACACATCTAAAGATCACAGGAAAAAATATATTGAGAATCAAAGAATAGAGAAAAATATATCAAGCAAACAGCAATTCCAAAAAACCTGGAGTAGCAATCCTAATATCAGATAAAATTGACCTCAAAGTGCAAACCGTAATAAGAGACAAAGAAGGAAACCTTATAATGCTTAAGGGAAGGGTAGGCAATGATCCAATAAGCATCTTAAATATATATTCCCTGAATGAGAGACCTGCAGAATATGTAAACCAGACACTTCATATGATGAAAAAAGAAATTACAGCCTCAACAATTATAGTGGGTGACTTCAACACACCACTCTCTGAGAAGGACAGATCACAGGGAAAGAAACTCAACAAGGAGGCGAGAGATCTAAATACTACAATTAGACAGTTTGACTTGGTAGATATCTACAGGG
>PVJH01015562.1:0-42054 GCA_004026705.1 Nesogale talazaci
CCCACCCCCCCTCCCGCCCCCAGCCAGGCGCTCTCTCCCCTGCTCAGGTCAGATTGTCCCCCTTCTTCCTGGGTTGACTACCCCCTACTCTCTGCAGCTACCCAGGGGGGTTGAGTTAGGAGGCCTCTTGCCCCTGCTGCGTGGGGCTCTCACTGTCCCCAGAGCTGAGCATCTTCAGGACAGAAGATGTGGCATGTTGGTCTCCCCTGATTTCTGGGGACACATCCTCCACACAGTTTCCCACTTGGCAGAGAGGGTGAGGGCCACAGCACAAGGCCTACCTCCCTGGCCAGGTGGTGGTGGTGGTGATGGTGGTGGTTAGGGGCCATCTCATAGTGAGCCCAGGCACAGTAGCATGGAATGCTGCCCGGTCCTGGACTACCCTCAGAGCCACTGGTACGTTGGAGCCCGTTGCTATGGCTGCTGTGCCCGTCCATCTTGTCGGGGACCATCCCCTCCTACTTGATCAAAAAGGATGTATCTTTCCGGGTATCTCCTGAGCCCAAAGTACGTGCGGCAGACTGCCCTGTGCTGCTTAGCTCTGCTGGCGACCTGATGGCTCCTGGGTAGGGCGTGGCATCCAGCCTGTCAATCAGGTGGTTGCCTGGTGATCCCTCCTTAGGGGTGTGGGTCTTTGTATAAGAGAGACCCCAGAAGCTTCTCTCTTCCCTCGCACCTCCCCTTCCTGTTGGCTTGGAGTCTGTGTCTGCTGCCAACCACGGGAGCCACATACTGCCTTGCTCCCACAGACCCTCAGTCCACGGATTCCCTGTTCCCTGTTATACCCTCTGCACCATCCACCTGTAGTCATATCTGAAGAGGGCTCTGGCCAGCCTCAATCCACGGACTCAAATAGATGCCTTCTGGCTACAAAATTACTCCTTGATTGGTGTGCATAAGCAAATGTGGTGCCCGGCTATCAAAAGAGCATCTTGTCTTAAAGGTTTGAAGGCAAACAAACAGCCATCTAGCTCAGAAGCAACAAAGCCCACGTGGAAGAAGCACACCAGCCTGTGTGACCATGAGATGTCAAAGAGATCAGGTATCAGGCAACAAAGAACTAAAAATTATACCACTGTAAATGAGGGGGAGTACAGACTGGGAACTCAAAGTCCATCTGCAAGGGAAGAGACATCCCCTTACAGAAGAATCGTGGGGAGGAGACAAACCAGCCAGAGTACAATGTAGCAACGATGAAATATGCGACTTTCCTCCAGTTCTTAAATGCTTCCTCCCTCCCACTATCGTGATCTCAATTCTACCTTACAAATCCGGCTAGGCAGAGAATGGACACTGGTACAGATGGGAACCAGAAACCTGGGGAATCCAGGACAGAGGATTCTTTCAGGACCAGTGGTGAGAGTGGCGATACCAGGAGGGTGGAGGGAAGGCAGAGTAGGAAGGGGGAACCGATGATAAGGATCTACATATGACCGCCTCCCTGGCGGCATGGACAATAGGGGAGTGGGTGAAGGGAGACATCAAATAGTGTACAATATGACAAAATAACTTATAAATTATTGAGGGTTCATGAGGAAGGGGAAGTGGGAAGGGAGGGGGAAAAGGAGGAGCTGATACCAAGGATTTAAGTCGGGAGCAAATATTTTGAGAATGATGATGACAGCAAATGTACGAATGTATGAATTGTGATACGCGTTGTATGAGCCCCAAATGATTCTCTTTTTTTCAGTTTTTTAAAATTCATTAAAATCATTTTATCGGGGGCTCGTAGGTCATTTTTCACAATACATAAATACATAGACTGTGCCAAGCACCTTCACATGTCTGCTGCCATTATCATTCTCCAAAAAATCCACTTTTCCACTTGAGTCCTTGATAGCGGCTCCCCATGCTTTCCCCTCTGAATTTCAGCTGCCCTCTCTAATCAGTTGCCTGATCAGACTGCCCACAGGTTCCTGTGGGCCTCGTTGGCACAATTAGCTTAGCTATCGTAGTCAGCGCTGCCCTTAGGATCTTAAATCGTTGACCATTCTAACATGGACTGAGTTCAGTTCCGGACCTGAAGGGTAACTGAAGGTCATGGGCTTAAGGGGTTCTACTAGTCTCTGCCAACCAGTCAGCCTGGTCTCTCTCTGATTTCCCACCTCCTGCCCCCACTCCATCTAGAACCTTCTAGTTCCACCCCTTTCAGAGGGGTTGGTAGCAGCGGCCGGGCACCACCTAGTTCTTCCGTTCTCAGAGTTGTGGAGATGACTGTGTGTGTGTGTGTGTGTGTGTGTGTGTCCTGTGAGCCCATTGGACTGCTTGTTTCCACGGGACTTCCGTTTTTCTTTTTTTTTCTTTTTTTTTGGCGGGGGGCATCACTGCTCTCCGGTGGTGGAAGTAGGAGACCCAGCCCCACTGCTGGAATTGAACCTCCATCCCAGTGGGCCGCAGTCCCGCGCACAACCACTACGCCACCGGGGCTCAACCCGGGACTTCCGTTTTTTCATCATGTTTCTTTGTCTTGCCTTTGCCTTGTTTAAGACTTAATAAGTGCATCTCTATAAATTATGTTGGAGGTTAAAACCAAAGCCAAACTCACTGTCACTGGGTAGATTTCTGCCCATAGTGACCATATAGGACAGGAGAGGGCTGCCCCTGTGGTTTCCGAGGCTGTCAAACTTTATGGGAGCCAAATGCCTCATCTTTCCCCCAAAGGGCAGCTAGCAGTTTCGAACCACCGACCCTGTGAGCAGCACCCCAGCATGCAACCCCTTATGTTACCAACACTCCGACTTGAAATTGGTTGTGGGACGCATTTCTGATTTCCCTCTAACACCAGTGAACTCACAATCGATGATCAAATTTTCTGTATAGTTCAAAAAACAGTGACAATATCTTTTTTCCCATTTGCATGTGATTTTTAAAAGGATGTGTTTCCCCCTTTTTGAGCAGGATAGAAAGGTAAACAGTCATGGACCAAACAGATGAGTGCTGAAATCACACCCCAAAGTCAGTGAAGACTCAGCTTCCTGGTGAGCTCAGAACACACATCAGGGGGTGATGGAGAAAAACAAACAGGGGTCGGGGTTGTCTGTATTGACCTGAAGCAGATCGGGACCTCTGGCTATGCCAGGATCATCCCATCTGAAGAAGGGTCTGGGGGGATCCAATGGTCCCCAGGGGCACTCATCTGCCCTGTCAGAGACCCAAGACCCAGTGGCCCTCTGGGTCAGGCTGACCCAGTCTGCAGTCAGAAGTGGAGTCCAGCCTGCCCTAACCCTACATTGCCATCTTCCATTGCGTGGCATGAATATGTGCAGGACACACCAGAGAAGAAAATTTTTTCTGAAAAAATCATTTTATTGGGAGCTCTTGCAGCACTTCTCACAAACCATGCATCAATTGTATGCGACATATTCGTACATATATCCCATTGTTCTTTTCTTGACATTGACTTTCACTTGAGCCCTTGGGATCACCTCCTCCCGTTGTTTCCCTCTCTAACCCCCTTCATCACCCCCCTCCAAACCCTCATGGCTCCTTGATAGATTGTAGATTGTTAATTATTTTCAAATCTCTCTTCGACCACCGTCTCCCTTCCCCTCTGGTTTCTGTTATTCTTTCCCCTGGATGGGGTGTGTGGTTATGTGCCATTCATTGTGATTGGTTCCGCCCCTTCATCCCCACCCCACTCCCTTCCCCTTTTGGTATCTCTATTCCCATTCCTGTGCCTGGGTTCCATGTGTTGTCAGTTTTATCTCTTGCCTATACCTATGTACATGCTCCTATGTAATCTAGATTGGAGGCAGCATTGAGGTGGTGATAGTTTGGGGGCGCAAGGAAAAGGAGGGGAGAAGGCCTCCAGGGAACAGAGGTATATTGTGTGGCCCATTTGTGTTCTACCTGATTGACTCAGGGAAGTGCTTTCAGAAAGCAAAGTATCAAAGGAAATTGATTTTCAATTAGAAAAATGTTTTTAATATGTTGATCAAATTTTTATTATGCACATGCAAGTAAAACATATTTAGAATGGTTGACTCTGGGCAGCGAGGTGATGGGTAATTTTGTTCAATTGCTTATTAATTTGGGGGGGGTGCAGTGGTGGGCTGAAGGGGAGGCCATGTCATGGTGTCCATAGAGGAAAAAAAATGCTTGGAAACTGGTAGCAATTGGACAATTCTGCCTGACATAGTCGAACAATCAAATGGTATGATATATGTATTAAATCCCAATTTAATTTAGATTTTAAAAGTGAGTTTAGACTGTTCAGATGGAAACAGCCCTGGATTTTCTGGCATTTGAAGGCAGCAAGATGAGCTGGAACACAAGTATGTTCTGGACCATGGTCGCTGCCCCAGGAGAGAAAAAATGATGATGGCAACATGCGTACAATGTGCTTGACACAATGGATGGATGGATGGATGGATGGATGGATGGATGGATGGATTTTGATAAGAGTGGTACAGGTCCCCAATAAAAGGATTTTCAAAAGGGAAAGAATAACAGCAGACAGATAAGCCACAGCCACTGCCATCGTGTGATTCTGGCTCACAGGGACCCAGGAGCAGCAGCTCAGCCTCCTCTTTCTCCAACAGAACGGCTAGTGGGTTTGAACCGCCCACCTCGCGGTTCGCAGCCCCAACAAGTAGCCCAGCACTTGGGGACTGAGAACTAAGCCCTTGATGAGTCCTCGAGTCTCGCTGGGCCTGGCTCTTGGGATCTTGACACCCCTTCCCCCCCCAGCTAAGACAACCTCCTACTTTGAGAGCTGCTGGGGATGGGGGGAGTGTCAGTTGGTCCCAGGCACCTGGCTCCAAGGGAGAAAGGCCTGGCGGTCAGCTCCCTGCAGAAACAGGAATTCTCTGACCCGAGGGGTGGCTTTGAGCCGGACCCCCCTCTGAGGCACCTAAAAGCAACAGTGGCCGACTCAAAGGTCGGTGGTTTGAACCAACCCAGCCCCGGCATGGAAGACACGGCCTTCCAGTCTCGTGAAGAGAAGTTCACGGGGACAGTTCTACCCTGTCCTGTAGGGTCTCTGGATGGCGGTGAGTTTGGTTCTGTGATATCCCCCACATTCCACGCAGTCACCTTTCTCTGCCACGCTCACACACATGGTCACTGAGCCCAGTCGTGGTTCAGCGGCTATGTTCCACCAGGATTATAAACAAACCCATTGCCACAGGATCGACTGTAACTCAGGGCGGGCAGAGTACAACTGCCCCTGTGGGTTTCTAGGACTGTAACTCTTAAAGGAGCAGGCAGCCTTGTCTTTCCTTGGTGGAGTGCTTGATGGGTTTGAACCGCCAGCCCTGTGGTGAGCCTCACCAGCTCCTAACCCACAGGGCTGCCAAAGCTCTCTAGATACATACTTACATACACACACACATACATACTTACATGGATCCATACATACATGGATACATCGATCGATAGGGAGATAGAGGGCTAAACGCACTGCCACAGAATAGACCCTGCCTCACAGCGACCCCATGGGACAGAGGAGAACCACACGCCCAAGTGGGCTTCCAAGGCGGGGGATTTTTACTGGAACAGAACGCGCCATCTTTGTCCAGCAGAGCTGCTGCTGCTGCTGCTACTGGTTTTGAACCACTGACCTTGTAGTTAGCCCAACATGTCACATGATGGCAGCAGAGTTTCTGTTCAACAGTCTCTCTACTTCTTCTTCTTCTTCTTCTTCTTCTTCTTCTTCTTCTTCTTCTTCTTCTTCCTCCTCCTCCTCCTCCTCCTCCTCCTCTCTCTCTCTCTCTCCCATTCACAACCCCCATCTGTGCCTGTTGTACCTCGTCCATTTGCCCGAAACTCCTCTGGAACAAAACCAGCTATAGATAGTGAAACACATACAAACTCCTCCATTTAGGGCTGGTGTGGGTCGTGCCAGCCTGCCTGACAGCCAGTCGGTCAAGCCAGACCCAGTTAGCATCCCGTCCTCAGGCCGCCCCCTCCCTCAGGTCAAGGCTGCTGAGAGGCCTTCCCTGGCCTCAAGGCACAGCCGACCCCCTCCCAGGATGCTCCTCAGGGAATTTTGCGTTGATCTGGATAGACCAGAGAAACAAATCCAGGGAGACACGTATGTGTATAAAAAAGAACTTTATAAAAAGAACAATTGAATATTGAGAAAACACCCCAGCTCAGTCTAGATCAAGTCCATAAGTCCCATATTAGCCCATATGTCCCATGCCACTCTTTAAAGTCCTCTTTAGACTCATGAAGCACATGCAAAGGCACTGAGTGCAGGATGGTCAAAGGCCAGGGGGTAATGGTAGAAGCATCTTAGTGCTGGCGTCAGCTTCCACCCGGTTCCTCCAGCTCCCAGGGCTGGGGTGCATCAGTGTAGTTCCACCAGTCTCTGTCAGGAATGTCTCCCAGGGAGGCAGCGGGTGTCCCGCCTCCAGCGAGCGATCTATCTCCTTAGCCAGTGAGGTCATCCAGCTGCGACCTGACTGACAAGCTAGACTCCACCCCTTCACTCTTAAGTCTCAAATGGACAGCAGATGACGTGACAACCATATACCTGTCCCGAGGGCCCTGGGGGCGGATGGAATGACCCGGGGTTGTGGTAGCTGGGTGGTGGAGGCTGCAGGCCGGGGCGTGAGTGGACAGACGGAAAGTCCGTCACATAGTGAGCACAATGATGCCCTAACCTTGGGGCCCTCACCCAAGGGCATTCGGGCGAGGAGGAACTGGGGCCCGCCTTGTTTCTACAGGATGCCACTCTTCCAAGAACCAAACCCATGCTGCCCGGGAGCCCTGCCTCCCATGGATCCCAACTGGGAGCGAGCCCACTAGACCTGCCCCACGGGTGCCTGAACCTGCTCATCTGAGCCGAAACAGAGCCGCATACGACTGAGAGTAGCAGCCCAGCTGCTGACCACTGGACGGCCCATGCTCTCCCTGAATCCACCTCACACTCAGCACCGTCAGGCTGTTCCACGTGCAGTGAGGCTGTGGGCGGGGCAGAACTGTGCCCTGTGGATTCTGGGACTGCCCATCTTTGCAGCAACCTGGTGGGTTTCAGCTGCCGACTCTGAGGTTGGTAGTCCAACCTTTGGCCTGCTGTGACCCTCGGGCTCCCTGTGGGACTGAGCAGAGGGGCCAGATCACGGCCACTGCTTCAACACAAGCCTGTCTCTCTCACACACCCCCTCACACCTTCCTCCAAGAGTGCAGGTTCCTGTCGCTCAGCGGTAAGCTCAGGGCTAGCCCAGGGCTGCCTACACCCCCAGAGTCCCCTCCCAGACTGACCTCCGCCAGGGGGACCCACTCCACTCACACCCAAGACCCTGCACTGGCAACTCAGAGACAGACCTGGGCTCTGAGCACAGAGAGCTCAGGATCTGTGGAAGCTGTGGGAGAAAACACGAATTCACTTGATAAGCCGGCGCACAGGCAATTATCTTTGCAGATAAAGTGTCATCCCGAGTG
Source organism: Nesogale talazaci (assembly GCA_004026705.1). Lineage (NCBI taxonomy): Eukaryota > Metazoa > Chordata > Mammalia > Afrosoricida > Tenrecidae > Nesogale > Nesogale talazaci. The sequence goes on from PVJH01015562.1 coordinate 7,390, forward strand.
CACGGTGCTCATCTCCTTCCTTGCTTTGCACAGCCGGCTGTCAGCCCCTGGGGATCCCTGGCCGGATGTGGTGGGGTTCTCAGGGTTAGCAGTTCAGACCCGCCAGCTGCTCTCCTGGGGAAAGGCAAGTCAGGCAACTCCTGTAAAGAGACCTCACCTGGGCTTGCTGGGAGCCAGTGTCCACCCGGAGTCGGGAGGTTAAAAGGCACTCAAATGCTAGCCTCAAGGTCAGAGGTTCAAAGCCCTCAGCCTCTCCACAGGAGACAGGTGAGGCTGTCTGCTCCCCTCAGGATGTGCTGGCGCTGGGCTTGGCTGGGCCGCAGCCTGCATGAAGCTTCCATTTGTCTCTCACAGAGTCAATATGACGGAGCTCCGGCCATTATACGGGGGACTTCATCCAGTGAAGTCAGAGGTCATCAAGGTGGGTTTCTACTCAAGCAAACTGTTCAGGGACCGCAGCACACACAGTTCATTTACACTCTAGTGCGTGTGGATCGCGAACCCCCTGCTTTTGGTCAAGGGAAATAGGCGTCCCTTGAAGCCCTGGTGGGGTAGTGGGCTGCATGTTACGCTGCTCACTGCAAGGTCGGTGGTTCGAAACCACCAACTGCTCCAAGGGAGAAAGAGGAGGTTTTCGACTCCCACCACGAGTGACCGTCTCAGAAACCCACAGGAGGAGGTCCACCCTGTCCTGGAGGGTCACTGCAAGTCAGAACAGACGTAATGGAGGAGCTGCAGGGGGCAGAGGCGCAGGTCCTGCTGTGTCCCCGTCAAGTTGAGCTGGGGCAGGCTCGAGTCCCTGAAGGCCACTGGGAGGGGTGGGAGACTCCGTGGGAAGAGGGACGGAGGTTAAAGGCGTGTGTCCAGGGACTCTGAGCCCCTCCATCACTGGCAGGGTCACTCTCCTGGGAGCCCAGGTCACGTAAGTGCAATTGCAGAGGTGCTTCCAGGGAAAGATGCCTTCCTGGGCCCCCTTCCAGGTGGGCGGGGACGTCTCCAGCCTGGCTGCCACCCGCCTGTTCCCTGGAGCCTCACCTGTCACTGGGATGCTGAGTTGGACCCGGGAGCTTCCCAGCTGGGAAGAAAGGCCTGGCCATCCACTCCTGACACTCCACCAGGAAAACCCTCAGGTCGCAGAGCCCTGTGCAGCTGGCGCTGGACCGGGCAGGATCTCTGTGGGGGACAGGGTCTCCTCGAGTCAGGGGGGAGCTGAATGCCCCAATGTGCTCCTGAGGCTGCTCTCCGGAATGCGCTCATGGTGCTCAGGTGGAGAACCGGGTCAGGGAGAGACCCACAGGTGCCCAGCGTGGCCCTGCCGTGAGCAACAGGGTGTCAGCTGGGGTTCCTGAAAAGTCAGATGCAGCCCGGGAGAACTGGAGAACTGAGGGTTAGAACAGACACACACACACACACACACACACACACATCCATCTTCTCAGAAACAGACAGGCACACACATATCCATCTTCTCAGAAACAGACAGGCACACATACAAAGACACATACACATCAACTCAGGAACACACACACACAAACACATCTTAGGAAGAGACAGGCATACACACACATCCATCTTCTCAGAAACAGGCACACATACAAAGACGCGCACACACATCATCATCTCAGGAACAGACGGGCACATGCACACACAAACACTCATCTTAGGAACAGATAGGCATACACACAAACACACATCCATCTTCTCAGGAACAGGCAGGCACACACACAAAGACACACAAACATTGTCTCAGGAACACGCAGGCATGCACACACAGACATGTGGTGTGGAACCTGGTGCTGCGTCCTGACTGGCACCGGTGGCCCTGGAAGCCGCCCGGTACGGCTGTGAGAACTCGCAGGTCGGGGTTATTTTTAAACACCCTTGCTGCGAGGCAGCAGCAACCTGAAAGTAGGTTGTCTCCTGCCTTGGCGGTTCCGTGGCATGGGAGTGTGTGTGTTTATTTTCGGGAGCAGAGGGTGCGGAGCTGCTGGAGCACATGCCTTACACAGCGGCCTGGATGGGCACCGGGAGGCGGGTGTCCAGCTGTGACTCCATTGAGTCAAGACCTGGGTGCCAGTGAAGGAGCCCCCTGGCAGGGTGATCACGCAGTGGGCTTGTGCCCCTTACGGTTGAAGGTTCTGAACCACCAGCCTCTCCGTGGGAGAAAGGCAGGACTTCTGCTCCCAGGAGCAGCTACGGGTGGGAAGCCCATGCAGCCAGTTCTACCCTGTCTTGCAGGGTCTCCAGAAGTCAGCCTCAGCTCAGCGGCAGTGACCTTGTTCTTCCTTTTGTTTCTTTGGTTGGTTCCCAGTGAGGGGTTCAGACTCACCCTTGAGCTCTTCTGCAGCCTTAGACCCTCATATAAACCCCTCAGGAATTAGCCCAGCTGTGGACACAAACTCCAGATCTCAGAGCAACAAAAGCAGACAGTGGACATCCTGCCCTACCCCCCACCCCCGACCCCCGCCCCACACACACACACAGAGGAATCTGAAGGGTAGAACTCAGGGTCTAAATAGACCTTCAACTGCCCCTCACAGCCCAGAGAGCTGGTGCTTTGAGTGCAAAAGGGCACCTCTGGGCATGGACCTCACCCTCTGAAGTTCAGTAGAACCAGAGAGAGTAAGTGAAGGCTTATTGTGCCAGCCTGGCTGATAAACACGTGGGGTTAATTGAAGGGCGGAGAGATAAATGGCTCAGTGAGCCTTGCCTTCCTATTTCCCGGGTCTCTTGCTCTCTGATGGTCGGAGCAGGGTGCAGCTGCCTTAGCCAGTTCCCTGCTTAAGCTGGCCAGGTTCACTTCCTGCGAGACATCCCTGAGGAGAAGCTACATGGACCCACCCTGATGCAGCCCTGGTGCTGGAGCAGCCGTGTGGAGACCCTGCCAGCGCTGAGATGCTGACACACTCACTGTTAGTCCAGGTAGAGAAACAAAATCATAGACACACATATGGGTATAAGGGAAAGGATTATATACAAGAGGAATGGAACATTGGGAAAGTATACCAACCCAGTCTAGTCCAAGGTCATAAATCGAACATTAGCCCATATGTCCAATACCACCCTATAAAGTCTCTGACTCATGAAGCATGTGCAGTCAGAGCTTCCTGGCACTGGCAGGGGTCTTCCCATGGCTCCTCGATTCCAAGGCTCAGGGTCCATTGACAGCATCCAGTGGTGGGAGAAACAACTCAGTGCTGGCAGGGGTCTCCACATGGCTTCTCCAGCTTCAGAGGTCTGGTTCCATCAGAGTAAGGCTTCTCCTCTGGCTCCTCCAGTTCTTGAGACGCTGCCATCTTGTCCTGTCAGTGGTTCGTTGTCTCAGGGACTAACTCTCAGAGGTTGAGAGTCAAGTCTCTCTTCTCCCAGAATTCTCAGGAGAAAGCCATGCCCACACAGAGGCCTCATCCACTACTCATTGGCTATCTCCAGATTAACAGACTAGACTCCACCGCTACATCCCAATCATGAAGTTGACATGAATGCATGACTGCCACACTCACTAATTTGGCTTTCCTTCTGCAGTCGGCGTCACCCTGTGTGGTTTATGAGATGGAGGAGGACTTTGAGGGTCTGTGTCAGACAAGGGGTAATGTTGGACTTATGGACTTGGGCGGCGCTGGGTTGGGAGGCTTTCTCAGTGCGCACTTGCCCTTCATAGACAGCCCTCTCTTATCCACATGGGTGTCTGTGGATTTGCTTCCCGAGTCTACGCAGACTCACACACAGCAGGAACAGATCATAGCACCCCACCCCCATGACCCAGCTGGGCTGCCGCTGTGCCTGTCCCATGTCCCCTGCAGGGTCACGTGGGGAGATGTCGTGGGTAAAGGGCCACTGTGGGATTTTGAAAATGATCTCCACCCTCTGGCAATGTCCCCGACCTTCACTGCCCATAGATCCATAGATGCTTACCAGGTTTCCCCCATGGTGCCAGTCCGCTGGCAGAGAGGCATGGGAGGGGGCACAGCTATTATGGCTGAGTGCTCCCCCCGGTCATTCCTCAGAGAATAAAAAGTGCCCAGCGAATGCAGCCTGGGGGCTGGGACCATGGGGGAGGGGCACGTGGAGGTTGAGTTGACACCGACATCCCATCCCCTCTCTTGGGCAGAGGCTCTGGTCTTCCCCAAGGTCAGCTGCCTGGCATTCTCTGGTCCCGGCCTCCGATCTTCAGATTAGGAACCCCCCCCCCAACTCTCTGTGCCCAGAGCTCTCATTGTGTCACTCAGGGGGCACCTCCCGCCTCCCCTGGCACCAGGCCCTTGGGCCCTGAAGGGAAAATCTCTCCCTGGCCATTTCCAAAATCGCTCCTTTCTCCTGTTGAGCAAAGGCAGCCCCAGCCTCCTGCTGCCTCCTGGATTTTTTTAAAAATCATTTTATTCAGGGCTTGTACCACTCTTATCACAATCCACACTCCATCCATTGTATGCAAAGCACACTTGTGCATTTGTTGCCCTCATCATTCTTAAAATGCTTGCTTTCGACTTGAGTCCTGGTACCCGCTCCTCATTTTCCCCCTCCCTCCCTGCTCCCCCTCCCCCACGAACCCTTGATAATTTGTAAATTATTATTACGTGAGCCTCACTTTGTTTCAACTTTGTATTGATTCAGAGAAGTTGGCAGGTCGGTACAAGAAAAAAGAAAGAAAGAAAGAAAGAAAGCCTTCCTGGTGTCTGATGTTTGAAGGTTTTGTTCTCTTTTTCCTGCAACCAACCAAGCACCATCGGTCTTGCCTTTGCAGCTCAAAAGGCACCGCTGGAGAATGAGTAAAACCAGGCAGGCCATAGTGTGCGGAAACCCCAGGGACGAGGCTGTGTCTCTCAGTGAGAGGAGATGCTCCCAGAGCACCACACCCCCCTTGCCGGCCTTGCCCAGGGGACACCTGTCAGTCTCCAGATCTGGGCTTGACAGCCACTGTTCAGGAGCCCCAGTGACCCAGAGGCTCAAGCTGCTGACTGACCGACACATGGGCGGCTCCAACCACCCGGCCGCTCAGTGGGGGGACGATGTGCAATGCATTTTTTTTGTCCTTACCAACCCAAGACCGATCAGGGCGTGGGTGATCTGTGGGGCCACCAAGGGCGAGGTCGACTGTTCGAACCCACCAGCCGGAGGTTTCAAACTGCTGGCCTTGCCGTGAGCATCTCAGAGTGGAACCTGCTGTGCCACCACAGGGTGCCCCACACACCACAGGGCCCTCCCTGAGCTGCTGGACACTGTGGTCCAGAAGGTGTCCTCTGGACTTAAAGATCAATGACCTTCCAACGTTGCCTTTTCTCTGCGCACGCAGCTCATGGGAAACCAGCTGTGCTGCAGCCATGGAGGACCATCACTGAAGGAAGAGATGAGTGCTGAGCACACTCACGACAATGCAGCAGAACGAATGGTCCTGGCCTGAGCGGCTGCCGTGTGGAGAGCATGGGGTCTTTATCGGCCAGCTCTCCGTGCCAGATGTCCAGGCCTCTCTTCCTAGTCTCTTAGTCTGGAAGCCCCTCCTGAAACCTGGCCAGCCTGAGTGCCCCTGCTGCTGGAATCTGAGCTGTCGGGGGACAGTGTGAGTGTGTGTGTGTGTGTGTGGTGTGTGTGTGTGTGTGTGTGTGTAGGGGGGCGGGGTGTTTATCCCAGCAACACACAAGCCGCCGACAGACGGATGGTGGGCTCAGAGCAGAACAAGCACTCAATAATCATTTGCTGAACATTGAACACAGCTGCCATCTGCCAGCCAGTAAAAGCAGATGTGTGCCCCTGAGCGTTCTCCCGCGACCCCCTCCAGCAGGTCTGAGAGAAGCCGGCTGTCTCTGCAGGGCCCACAGCGCTCTGTTCTGAGTCAAGAAGTGCTGCCTCCTTCCCGCCATCTTTGACCTTCACGCCTCACTGTGTCCTTGGTTACTGACAGCCTCTCCTCAGCCCTACTTAGCAAACAGATCGTCTTGGTATCAAATGGAATTCCTGTGTCAGCAGTTCACGCACGTCTGAGGGAGCGCTGGGGGCACCGTGGTTATGCCCCCAGGCTGCAAGAGGCAGAATCAGCAGTTTGAAACCACCGGCCGCTCTTCAGGAGGAAGGAGAGGCTGTCTGCACCCGTAAAGAGTGACGGTCTCTGCCTCTGACACCCACAGGGGCAGTTCTACCCCGTCCCGTAGGTCCTGTCACTATGACTGGGGGCTAACTCCATGGCCATGAGCTGGGCTTTTGTTTCTGTTGGGGAGATCCGGGTTCCACCACCTGTCTGTCCATAGAGGCCTCCCCGTGGCTAGGACACTGGACAGGTTTCACCACAACGTCCAGACTAGGAGGGCCTGGGAAGAAAGACCTGGCCATCTCCTTCTGGAACAATGAGAGCACCTGGTCACCTGACTGGCTTTGATGAAAAGAGTAACAGGTGCTCTTTTTTAAAAAAGTAAATCATTTTATTGGGGCTCTTACAACAATCCATACATCAATTGTATCAAGCACATTTGTACATATGTTACTATCATAATTTCCAGAGTATTTTTTTTCTATTGAGCCCTGGGTTCCACCAAAATTCTTCTTTTTTTTAATTTAAATAATTTTATTGGGGGCTCTTACAGCTATTATAACATTCAATACGTCATCTGTGTCAAGCACATTTGCCCACATGTTGCCACATTCATTTCCAAACAGGTGCTCTTTAAGGGCTGTGGGGTTTAAACTTTTAAAAAACGCAAGCGCTCGGGTGTCATGAGAAAGTGACTTCACTCAAAAGAGACCTTAAGGGTCTGGTGCCCAGCGGAGGGTAGTGCCAACACATGATTCCCAAACCCACGCCCGCTCTCACACCAAGTCCCTTCTGACTCAGAGTGACCTTACAGACGGTGTCCAGGAACACAGGAGCCAATAGCCTCATCTTTCTTCTACAGGGCGGCTGATGGAATTGAACCATGAACCTTACAGTCAGCGGCCCCGTGTCACACACAGCACCGTGTAAGTGACTCAAATGTGGGTTGCATGTGCTTCTGTGGGATGTTCTACTCACTGGACTTTGGTTCAGACCGTAAGGCGTTGTCTCCCGTATCCCCCTTGCACCCACATTTCCTTAAGAAATCAACCTGGTCTGAGGGGAAAGAAATTAAACTGGGGATGAGTGCCGGGCGTGGACGTGGGCTCTGTGGTGCCCTTGTTCTGTGGTTGGAGCCAAGGCCTTCATCCCTCTGGGTCCTGCAGGGTTTCTCATCTGTAGAAGGACGCAGTGGGACCACATGGTTTAAGAGGGGGGTTCTGCCTCGACAATGCAATCATCCTGAGAACTGTCATTGGAAATTACTCCAGGGGGGTGATCAAGCCTACAAATGACCCTTCTCATCCACACCCGTGGACCCTTTACTTTGTACGGACAGTGGATCATCTCTCTGCTCCCGACGCCATACAGGACGCCGTACCTGGGTCCTCTTTCCTGGGAAAGGGACGAATGCCGGGCTTCCCTGTGGCCACAGCAGCAAGGCTGTGGACGGGAAGAGAAGAGCAGCTACACTCTCTGTGGTCCTGTTGGAAGCTCTGCCACCATTTCAAATGGTTGCCCATGGTAGTCGGACTTGAGCAAAACTTCTGACAGGCTCGGAAGCAGGGCCTGCTGAGCTGCATGCCACATGTAGCCACCGACAGCCTCCAGAACACCAGAGTCTTGTCCCCAGGGGGCGTTGGAAGATGCACCCCAGCAACAGTCGGGGGTGATGTCCACTGGAAACTCTTGGCTGGGGGTAGAGTCAAACCCCTGACCCCTCCTGGAGGTCATAAGCCTTTTGTACAACGCCAACAGGAGCCGAGAGGGTCACTCTCTGCCCGCCCCACTGCTGCCTTCCTGACCGCTGGGACTCTGTTTGCATCAAGGGGTGGCTCACCTGGGCCTGAGAGCTGGTGGTGCCTGCCGTGTCCCCGCCAACCGTGGATTCGGGACGCTGCACCCATGGACCTGTGACTTTGCTGCTTCACTTTTCTGCGGCAGCACCAGCCTGTAGCTCCCTGCGCTGGAAAAGGGAATTTGATGGGCCAGCATCCAACGTACAGGCTTGAGTTGGACTGGACCGGGATGTCTTCTGGAAACGGCTTTCTCTTCGGTCTGAAGCTCTTCCTTGTACATAGATGGCTGGATTTGTTTCGACAATCGATCTGGCCTCACACAGCCCCATCGGGATGGAAGGTCCCTAACATCCACCCAGGGAAGAGATGCCTCCTCCAGGCAGAGCACCCCTGAAGGATGCGGACTGAGTAACAGGGCCCTCCACGCCCCTGACGGAGCACAGCTCAGGTGGTGATGGCAGGAAGCACCCCTTAGCGATCAAAGGTGAAACGTTCACCATGTGAATCCGGGGGAAATGAGGTTATCGAGAATGGAGTGGGACAATTAAAGATTGATAGCCCAGACATTAGCAAGCTGAGATGACATTTTGAATGTGGCCGGTACATGACTTGCTCAGCTGGGTACAGCTCCCGGTGGTGCAGTACTAAGGCAGGGGTTCTCAACCTTCCTCAGGCCACGGCCCTTCCATACAGCTTCTCGTGCTGTGGTGACCCCCAACCATAAGATTCTTTTCATTGCTGCTTTGTAACTGTGATTTCGCCGCTGTTACGGATCGTCATGTCAATGTCTGATAGGCAGGATGTATTTTCGCCGTTTCAAATTGAGTGTCATGAAAGCATAGTGATGAATCCCAGGACCATATGCCATCACATATTGTAAAATAGTTATGAGTTTGCCGATGGTCTTAGGTGACCCCTGTGAAAGGGTCCTTCGGCCCCCAGGTTCAACCTGTCTCGACCCACCGGCGAGAACCACTGGCTTGAGCACTCTGCTGCCAGCCACAAAGTCTGTGGTCGGACCTTCTAGCTGTCGGACCCACCACCACGAGTCAATGCCGACTCACAGCGTCCCTATGGGCCAGGGTCCAGCCACCCCTGTGGGTTTTCCAGACTATACGTCTTTGTGGGAGAAGAAAGTTTTATTTCTCTCAAGGAGCGGCGGATGGTCTGGTGGTTTCCAGCCTTCATACAGATTACAGCTTCGGAAACCCAATGGGGGCAGGACTTGTCCGCTCTAGTCCATTGCTGTGAATGCGCATCTGCTGGGGGCCGCTGGATTCCCTGGTGCTTTTCCAGGAAGGACAGGTTGACGAGGACCAGGACTGGCTTCCACAAGGCAACCAGCCATTGGAGAGCCCTCCTGAACGACAGTGCAGTCTGTAAATCGGTGAGCACCCGTACAACCACAAGGGCACTATGATTCATAGTGACATCCCAGCCACGAAGGATAAGCATGAAGAAGTTGTAAGCTTGCACAGATGGTTGCAGTTTGAAGCTGACTGAACATGCCGTCAAGTGGTATTGATAATGACCGAGAACTGGATTGTAGATTTGGGAAACAGGGACCGGTAGTTTGAAAAATACAGGTGGCTCTGGTGGCGGAAGCCACGTGTGAGACCAGTGGTTTGTTCGTGGCAAAGACTTTTTCAACAACCTGATTCATGATGGCACACGTGGACGCTGGTGAACTGAGTGTCCAGGGATCATCAAAAATGACTCCAACTGTGACGAGTGATGATGCAGAAACAAAAAGCTAATAATCAAGACAGAGCTGGGGCCACCTGTGGGAGAGGCCATCCGCGGCCCGTGGGTAGCTCCAAGGAAACCCAGAGAGAAGCCAAGCGAGACAAAGCCTGTCCTCGGAAAGAGATGGGAAACTGAGCAGCCTTGACCGGAGGAGACCGGAGAGCTGTGGGAAGACATCCAGGACATCGGGTGCGAAGGAGACGGAAGAAAGAAAAGACCAGAAGGGATGTGGAGAGATGAAAACTCGCTCTTGGGCCCAGGAAAGGTCAAGCAAAGAGAAGGAATGCAGCGACATAACTGAACAGAAGCTTTCAGGAAAGCCTGACGATGGAACGTGCAAAACCCTGGGAGTAGAAAGGAAAACAAGATGAAAGGAGGAGCGTGGCGGGCGCTTCTCAGCCTGGGAGGACTGGCGGAAAAGCCAGGTCTTGAGAGGCAACACGAAAGGACTCGAGGTGACTAAGCACGTGTGCATAAGGCAGCATCAAAAGCCGGTGTCAAGAACGCACAGTACCAGAGGGCACCAGCTGCTGCTATGTCAGGAGGTAATGAGTGACGGAGAACGAACGGCCTGTACGGAGGGAGGGAGTCCAGGCTGTTCTGAAGACAGCCAGACTCCAGGGACCGGCGGGAACACCAGCGGGAGTGCTTCAACACACATGCGGGGCTGCAAGCTTTGACGCTTCTCTCTCGGGATTGTGGGAGACAGCCTCCGGGCCAAGCGGTCGGAGAGATCCGGAGCTGGGCGCATTCCAGAGAAAGGCAACCCAGCAGCATGCGACAATCAGCAAACAACGCCAGCGCCGCCTCTGGGCACGCCGTCGCTCAACATGACTTTGAAATGGCTGCAGCTGCTCATCCGACGAGACCTGCCAGGGGCTGACAGTGGATTCAGAAGAGGACAGGGAGCGAGGGACGCCGAGGTGAGCTCAGGGCCAACGTGCCCAGCAGGAGGAAGCACCTGGCCAGGCCCATGAAGGTTCTGTGAAGACCCTTGTTCTAGCCACTGTGTCCATCCGGCTCATCAAGGGTCTCCTTCCTTCTAGATGCCCCTGCACTGGACCAAGAAGCCCTGGTGGCATCGTGGTGACGAGTTGGGCTGCTATGGGCAAGGTCGACAGTTCGAAGCTACCAGCCGCTCCGCAGATGAAAGACGAGGCTGTCTGCTCCCGTAAAGTGGTACGGTCTGGGAAACTCACAAGGGTAGTTCTACCTTGCCCAATAGGGCCACGATGCGTCAGCATTTGCCAAGGTCGGCGTCCCTTTTCACGCACTGGTCTCCCCTGATACATGGCCAAGGTGAGGAGAGGAAGTCTCACGCAGGCGTCTCTCAGCAGCACTTCTTCCAGCGCGGGTATGTTTGTTGTTTTGTCCGTCCACAGCATCTCCAGTGTTCTTCACCGGCATCAGGATTCACACGCAGCAATTCATCTGCCATCATTCTTATCCGTTGTCCTCTTTCCAGTGCATAGGCGGCCATTGAAACACGTGGCTCCGGTCAAGCAGTATATTGTGTCCTCAATATAATACCTTTGCTCTTCTATCCTTTAAAGGGGCCTTGGAAGGGGCCAGGCAAACCCTTTATCCCCACCAGGCTGGCCTCAGGCCTGTCCCTGGACACAGGTGCCCATCCTTACCTATGCTTTTGCATCCTGCACACCCTCCCGTCCCAGACATGCCCTGCACGCCAACTCCTACACATACGTCAAGACCCCACCCGGTTATTAGGTGGCCAACTCCATGCCATTCTGCCCACTATGGGTTCACAGCCTGGGCTGGCCCTGCTGTCCCCACTCAACGCCACTGTGCCATACTGCCTGGCGCTGTTGCCATGCTCTGTCTACTTCACCCGTGGGACTCTGGCACACTGTTAGCATGAGTGCTCCTTTGCCCCCTGCCCTGTGTGCCTGGAGGGGGGACACCCAGTAGGTGCTTCCTGAAAGTGGCTTAGCCGAAGGATGGAAAGCCGTGAGCAATCACCTCTCCATCTGGACAAGCCGACCAAAGCATACAGCGTCCACTAGAGGAGAGCGGGCATACAAAGACCTTCCGACTGTAGACCTGGGAAGCCCGGAGCGGCAGGGCTAAGCGGCACAGGCCCCAAGCTGCAGAGCCCGGCAGCTCCATCAGAGCTGGACTGGTCCTCGGGTTCATCCCTGGAGATGTTGCTGGGACAGCAGGGCCCAGGGCATGCCGGGGTGAGTTGTACAGCCTGGGACACGCTCAGGGCACCCAAGAAGAACTACTGACCGAGATGTGGGTTTGCAGCTGGGAGCATGGGCTTGCAGGCTGTGCACACACCCCTTCCTGGACTTCGAAGAACGAGGGACCATATTCCAGAACACGCTGTCAAACGCAGGCACCTCCCTCCACTCAGAAACCGTGGCCTGTCCCTCCTCCTCGGAGCCAACTGGTTCCTAATGCCGACGCGCCACACAGCTTCCAGGAACGAGTCTTTACATCTCCCTTTGGCCAGCGTCTCAGCCGCCTTTCCGCTCCAGCGTGCATTTTCCCTGCCCGGCAGGATTGATTTTTCTGGGAACCGTGGTGTGTAAGTATCTTAATGCGGGGAGAGAGAGTGGGGCGTGCTTGACTCATGTCTGCACAGCCCCAAGACCTTGACTGCAGGTCATGGAATGCTAAGTGGGGGTGTGGGTGGGTGCTGGAAGCTCCCCGGGCCCCTGTTGGACCCCTGACAGGGCCCCTTCCTCTCAGGCTGTAGGAGAGAGCTAGCTGCCCCCCCACTGCTCACCCACCCTCTCCTTTTTCCCTTGGAAAAGAGCCCCCCTCAGCTTTTAGCTGGACAGGTACTTGTTGGTGTGGATCAGCTATATGCCGTTGATTTGGATGTCTGGTGTGCTCGTTCTTGTGAGGCATCCTGGCCAATGGTGTGCCAGTGTAAGGTTCGTCTCTGCCCCCACCTACCTGTCCTCCCAGGGGGAGCCCTCTTAAGGGTTGGTAACCCTTACTAAAGTCAGCAGTTCGAAACTACCAACCGCCCAGAGTGAAGAGGACCAGGAAGAGTTACAGTGTTGCAGTGTTGGAAACTCCCTGAAGCTGTTCCTCTCCCAGGGTCGCTGTGAGTCAGAATGGACAGAACTGCAGGGGGAGCCCCCAACGTGAGTGTGTGAGTCCAGGTAGACCAGAGAAACAAATCCACAGGGGCTCATAGGTGTGTACGTGAGAGCATTAGCTGATACCCAGGGCTCAAGGAGAAAGAAAGTGTTTTGAGAATGGTGATGGCAACAAATGTACAAATGTGTGATAAGAATTGTACCAACCTCCAGTAAAATGATTAAATAAATTAATAAATATTTTTTAAAAGAGACGGTTTTTTATAAAGCGTAACTGTCCATTAAGAAAACATCCCAACCAGCAAGGAGGAAACACAGGATTTCCCAGAATCCTCAGGAGAAGGCCAGGCCCACACAGAGGTCTCATTGGCTATGACCCACTTGACAGACTAGACTCCACTCCTTCACTCGGAGTCCTCAAATCGACAAAGGATGATACAGCTACCACAGTGAGGAAATGCACCCCTTTCCTCCCACTCTGTTCCCCTTGCTGCTTGTTGGGGTGACAGCATGATGTCCAAAGCCCAGCAGCCTCCGGGGTCCCTGAGGTAGCCAGCCTAGGAAGGAGAGCAGTTCCATAGATGGCGCCTGGGTCCCAGTTTCTGAGTGCCGGGATTCCACGAGACAGGCGTCTATGTTGAAGTCACTATCTCTAGTCCCCTGAGACGCTCAGTCTTCCTGATGGGCCCCTTCCACCTAGCCTTGTCACTAAGTCCTCTTTCGTGAGCAATTATCCATGGGATGGCGATGCTTTCTGCTAGTGTCCTGGCCGATGGGCAGAGGAAGGCAGGAGGCCAAGGAAGGAACGGCTTATCTTCACCATCCATTAGCGAACCAACAGCTTTGTTGACCTGCGGGGAACACCTGAGCTCCGACAGCCACCTGTTCCCGGAGGGGTGCACGTGTATCCTGTGAACTTACCTGGTTCTAGTCTCAAGGAGTTTGCAGGCGACCACAGCACCGGGAAGCCTGGAAATGGCCCTTAATTGTCCTACGAAGGTGGGGAGAGAGAGGTGGCTGTCTCCATCGGAGTGTAGTTACCAGATTGGAGAGTGATGAGCCACAAGGTCAAGGTCCAACTCCCTGCAGCCAAGTCCATTCTGACTCATAGAAGCCCTGTGGGGCCGAGAAGAACTGCCCGCTGTGCGCTCAGAGATGTCAAGTCTTTACGGGAACAGAAGACCGCCTCATCTGCCTCCCACGGAGTGGCCGAGGGCTTCAACCCGAGGGCCTTGTGGTTCGCAGTTCCATGCACGGCTCACTGCATCACCGGGGCTCCATAGCAACGAGGTTTGTCCCGGAGGAGAGAGTGGGATTTAATTTGGGCGCCAAGGCAACGAAATATGACACAAAGGGATGTTTTACCCAAACCCACCTGGAAAAGCCAGCTGGCCGCGTTGCTTTGCCTTCTGCATGCCCGAGGCTCCTGGCCAACCTTTAAATGCTCCCTGGGCTGACGTTCAGAATCTGGGTCTGCGCCTGCCGCCGCCGCCTCCTTCTTGGTGCTGTCTGCCCGCCCTCGGGTGTGTCCAAAGGTCACTGGCTGCCCAGGCCTAACTGATCCCTATCATCTTCTCCAGCCGACTGCTCCTGTATGCGCATTTTGCCGTGCCCACTCCCGTGCCTGGTCACTGTCTCAGAGCACAGCTGGCCCGAGGCAGGGGTCTGAGCCTTTGCGTGGGCTGTGGGCAGTGATGGGCATGACCTGTCTCTGCACTGTCCAAAGTGGTAGCCGCCCACCATGCGGCTGGCACGGAGCACCTGAAGTGTGGGCAGTCGGTATGGTCCTTCACCTGTGTCAGTGATGGCCCTTTGCTTTCTTCACCCGCCGAGTCCCTGAGGTCATCCACATGTCCCCTGCTCTTTGGTCACTGGTGTCTGGTGCGGGAACCCTTTCTTGAGATGGTCTGAGCTCTCCGAAGAACAAGTGAATCTGTCCAGGAGGCAGCACAGGGAGAAGGAGCCAGAGAAGCCAGGCTGGCCAGATTTCATCTCCTACCCTGTGGACAGACACGTCCTCATCAGGAGAGCCTGATCCCTGCAGAAGGGCATCGTGCTTGGTCAGGGAGAGAGCGAGTGTGGGCTCAAACCTACTCTCAGTTGTGAAGGCGGTGCAGAACCCGGCAATGTCCTCTGTTATGTCAGAGGCTCGGGCACCACCAGCAGACGCTGCTTCTGGGACTTTGGGGGCGGACACAGCACCCTCTGGCATCGTTCAGGGCAAGTCGCTCTCCCCAGGACTCAGCACAGCCATGAAATCGAGTCCTCCTTCTGGCAACAACCTCAGGTGAAACAGGACGGCCCCTGAGGGTTTCTGAGACTGTTAGTGTGTTTGGAAACATGTGGCCTCCTCTTTCACGGGACAGCAGGTGGTTCTGAACAGCTGACCTTGCAGTTAGCAGCCTGAGATTGTTCAGGCTGATTGTGCCAACCTGGCAGATAAACACATGTGGGGTTAATTGAAGGGCAGAGAGAGAAAAGGCTCAGTGAGTCTCATCTTTCTAGTCCTCGGGTCTCTTGCTCTCTGATGGTCGGACCAGGGTGCAGCTGCCTTAACCAGTTCCCGGCTTCAGCCGGCCAGGCTCACTTCCTGCCAGACATCCCTGAGGAGAAGCCACATGGCCCTGGGTGCTGGAGCAGCCATGTGGAAACCCCTGCCAGCGCTGAGAAGCTCACTGAGTCGGCTTTCCTCCTGCAGTCGGCATCACTGCGTGTGTTTGTGAGATGGAAGAGGACTTTGTGGACTGGTGTTGGACACATGGGCGAATGTTAGATGGGTGGGTTTGGGCAGCACTGGGTTCAAGTGTTTCCTTGATACGCACTTGCCCTTTATATAAGACCCTCTCTTATACATGTAAGTTTCTGTGGATTCGTTTCTCTAATGTGCCCAGACGAACACAGCCCAACGTGGAACCAGTCATGGCACCGCAGACCCTGGGGGGCAGCACCCCTTCCACCCTGGTGCATGCTGGGAGCCCAGCCAGGCAGGACAGGCTGGCAGAGTCAGGCATCACAAAGGGACAGGCGGCGTGCGCGGCTTTGCCCTTGCTTCAGAAGCTGCTCCATCCTCAGGAAAAGATTGTTCTGGATCTTGCCTGGGGCCCTGTGACCAGGGCACAGAGCCCTGTGGCAGCGCTTGGGGGAGTCTGGAGGCCTGGCGACAGTTCAGCGTAGTCCCAGCCTGGTGGGGCCTCGGGGACCACAGAGCCCCCAGCACACTCACTCTCCCTCCGGCCCTGCACCCTGGGTCATCTTGTCTGCAGGCAAGCTCCTTGCTAGAAAAAGAGGACTTCCTGTCTCACTGCACATCAGCCCGCAGTTCAAAACCACCAGCTGCCCCTTGGGGGACGCTCCCGTAAAGACGGGCTGTGTCGGAAGCCCCAGGCACACGTGCGCTCTGTGTCCTGGTGGGTCGGAATCGACTCGGTGGCTGTGGGTTTGGTTGAATTTCTGCCATTCAGAGGGTGGGAGGAAATGTAGAATTAAGACAAAATTGAGAGTTTAAATAGAAAAATGGCCCAATCGGCCTCTAAAGCTAAGAAGGGATTGGCATCATTGGGCAGGGAAGAGGCCGCCTCAGGCTGGGGGGACAGAAAGCTCCCCAGGCACCGGCTCAGCCAGCCCCCACGGCTCTTCAGTCACACACACACACACACACACACACACTCCCTCAGCAGGCATCTGCTGGGTGCTGGGGTCACGTGCCCATCAGAGTGGCTATTTGTTGTAGCTGCACGGGAGAGTTGAAAGGTGTGTGTGTGTGTGTGTGTGTGTGTGTGTGTGTGTGTACATGTGAATGTGAGGTCTGCTATGTGCGTGGGGGGGATGTTGTATATGTAAAAGTGAAGGAATATGTGCGGTGAGTGAGTGAATGAAGGCGTGT
Organism: Nesogale talazaci; assembly: GCA_004026705.1. Classification (NCBI taxonomy): domain Eukaryota; kingdom Metazoa; phylum Chordata; class Mammalia; order Afrosoricida; family Tenrecidae; genus Nesogale; species Nesogale talazaci. The sequence continues at coordinate 23,911 of PVJH01015562.1, forward strand.
GGTGTGTGAGGTCTGTGGCATGTATGTGAGGTCTATGATGTGTGTGTGTGCAATGAGTCAGTGGATGTGGTATATGGTAGAGTGGTCATGAATAAGTCTGTGTGTTAGCATGTGTGTGCTATGTGGCATGTATGAAGTAGGTAAGGGTGTGTAAGGCATGTGCTGTGTGTGTGTGATGTATACAGTGTGAGTATGTGTGAGGTATGTAGTGTATGTGAGTGTGAGGGATGGGTGTGTGAGTGAGTGTGTGTGTGAGTAGTGTATGTGTGAGTGTGTGTGAGACAGATGGTGTGTGTGGATGTGAGGTATGTGGTGATGTGTGAGGTGTGTGAGTGTGTGTGTGAGCAGGTGTGTGTGTGAGTGTGTATGTGGATGTGAGGTATATGGTGTGCCTATGTGTATGTGAGGTATGTGGGGGATGTGCATGTGAGGTATATGGTGTATGTGTGTGAGGTATGTGGTGTGTGAGTATGTGTTTGTGATGTATGTGGTGTGTGTGATGTATATGGTGTGTGTGTGAGAGTGTGTGATGTATATGGTGTGTGAGTGTGTGAGGTATATGGTGTATGAGGTGTGTCTATAAGTGAGTGTGTGAAAGTGTATGTGCATGTGAGGTATATGATGTATGTGTGAGGTATGTGGTATATGAGGTGTGTGTGCATGTGAGGTATATGATGTATGTGTGAGGTATGTGGTGTATGAGGTGTGTGTGTGCATGTGAGGTATATGATGTATGTGTGAGGTATGTGGGGTGTATGTATGTGTGCATGTGAGGTATGTGGTGTGTGTGTGTGTGTGTGTGTGTGTATGAGTGTGGGTGAACCGCTGGGAGGCACCAGAGCCCCTCGGAGAGTGACACAGCCGAAGACAATCACCCCCAGACAGCCCCCGAAAAAGAAAGGGAAGCCAACCCCCACCCCCACACCCGCTGCCCACTTTGGGCCACTGGGCATGAGTGGATGCCCCGTTGGTGGCACTGCCTCAGAATCGGGAATGGCACCAACAACAGCCCCCCGGGGGCTGCAGCCCTGGGCCTCCTGGGACCCTTCCCTAAGTGGTCCCTGATCCCCACTGCTGAGGCGCAGGCGCCGACAGCAGGTGTGGGAGGGCGAGGAGGAGCGGCAGTGTGCAGGATGAGTGTGACGGGTGGGGAAAAGAGGACCCAGCAGCCTCCCTCCCGCGAGCACCTTGACAGAAATGACAGGCCTGGAGGGAGTTCTGGCCCACAGCTCTGTGGGAGGGAGATGGGGCAGTCCACTCAGTGACCCCTTGTTCCTGGAGCACCCCCAGGGACAGAACACCCCCCTCACTGTTGCTGTGTTTGGGCTACTGTGTCCGTCCGTATCATCAACGCTCTCCCTCTTTGTCGCTGCCCCTCTGTGCGGAAGGCCTTCTCTGGGGACTGGCCCCTCCTGACCACATGTCCGGAGCCCGTGAGACAGTCTGGCCAACCTCCCTTCTAAGAAGTGTTCCGCCCACCACGTAACCCACCACATCCCCGGGGACCCCTTCCACGGGCAGAGCGTCTTCCCAGGTGTGGGTTTTGCTCTGATCACATCCCTGAAGGCTTGCTCAGAACACTGGGTGAGTGACTCAGACGATGGAGCTGCCCCCCTTCTCCCTGCCCCCCCCCCCAAGGCGAGAGTCATTACCAGTCATGACTCACCAAGACTCCGCACAGGGACAGGGAGATAAGATGCGTGTCCAGGGCCCGTCCTCTCTGCTGTGAGGGTGGGGTAGCAGGGCCCAGCAGGAGGTGCATTCAGGCTAGGCTTTCGGGGGGGGGGGGGGGGGGCGGGGATGAAATACTGCCCTTAGATCACTTTTCCCAGAACTAGGGCCCGCTATCCCTGCCTCATCCCTGCCTCCCCCCACACATACACCCGACCCCAGGACCGGGGGCTGAATGACACGACTTTCCATCTCAGGGACACAAACTCTGGCTTTAGTAGCTCAGAGAGGCAGCGCCTGGGGAACGCTTGGCGGGCGTGAGAAGCGGTGGATGAGTCCTCCGCGCATCCTCGGTTGTCATGGAGACGGGAACCACATGCCCCTCCCCCTGGGCGGACACAGGTGGCTGTGTTTGGCTGGAACGGAGGGCGTCCTGGCTGCCCACTTGCGCCGCCCCGGAGTACACCCGCTCAGTGCCCTGTGAATCCCCAAACACGGGGACCCCCTCCACCCCCCTCCCGCCCCACCCACGAGCTCATCGCCACCCCCAAGCCGCATTCCCGCCCTTCCCCGGTCCTGCGCGCCCCCTCGCGTCCTCCTGCTCGCACTGCAGCGCTGTCTGTCTCCAGTGACCGCTTCCAACCCGTGCTGACTCCCTGGGACAGAGAGCTGCCCCCATGGGTTTCCGAGCCTGTAAGTCTTTACGGGAGATACACGCTGCCTCGACTTCCTCCTGCAGAGAGGCTGGTGGGTTCGAACCGCCAACTTTTCTGTTAGCTGTCAAATGTGTAATCACCACCACCCGGGTGCACCTCTGAAGGGCAGCAGGTCCCGGATTTTAAAGGTCTCTCCCCCCTCCTCCCTCCCCATTTCCCAAACAAGGGGCGCGATGAGAAGTCCAAGCTTCAGTACAAAACTATTGCTTTTACAATGGAAGGAATGAAGACATCTATCCCTTGGGGCAAGGGACGGCAGGTGAATTCTGCCTGGAGAAGAAGGCACACTTCACCAGCTGTGGCGGGGGCTCTTCTTGGCTCCCCAGGAAAAATTGTGTGACAGGGTCAAAGGTCAGACATGCCGGCAGCAACTTCCTGGTGCCCAAGGAGCTCGATGAGACATGGCCCGCTCCCCAGGGACTTACCAGCCACAGGCTTAGGGGCTGCGATTGGCAACACATTTGGGGGAGTGGGCCTGATGAAATGCACAACACTCGCTTTTTCCTGGTCTGTTTGCTTCACTCCTCTCTGCTTCACCTCCAGGCCCCCAACCTGCTCTTCTACATCTTAAAATGACTGTGGGCTCCTCTTCCTCTGGGCCTGTGCCGACGCACAGGGGCTTTGCACAGGGTTTCCAGACTGCACGCCTTTACAGGTTTGTCTTCCCGATTGGCCTTCCTGCGGCTGCACAAATCAGGAGAGCCTCCAGTCTGACGTCTGACCCCACTTGCACCAGACTGGACATCTCTGCTTCGACAGATGAGATCAGAGGAGGCACCTTTTCTAACGTGAGGTCACGCTTCTCACCCGCGCTTGGGGACACATTCCCCAGTCTTTCTTCAATGACCTTGTTCCATTAACCACTCCATCTCGGGTCCCCAAAGGGCCCAACCCTTGAACCACTGAAGGGTGGAGCTAAGCCCTGCCCTGTGCAAGGGGGAGGTCCTGAGTTCAGCTGTCTCCGCTGAAGGCCCTGGGTGGGATTATGGGTAAAGAAAGGAGTTTCTCAAGCATTGTCGTATATGATTGCATTCTCATTACATGTGATCTGCATTCTCCATCATCCTTCGTCATGTTCTGGGGGCTTAGTGGTCAAAAGCCCCATTCCATGAAGGGGTCTGGGTTCCATTCCGGGTGGCTCACCTCATGTCCGAGTACCAGGCTGGCATTCAAACATTGTCAGGGCACGGAACAGGTCTCAGCAGGCTGCCAGACACAGGCGGACCAGAACCAATCTACTTCTGCCAATCCGCCAGTGAAATCCCACAGCTCGTAGTGAGGAGAGTGCAGCACTGGCAGCATTTTACTCTCTCGTGCCTGGGTGTCCCTGAGTCCAGGTCACCTGGAGAGCAGCATGCCTTGTCCCTGATTTATGGATCCCACTGCAAGTCCACATTTTTATACATCCCTTGCTGTGTATCCCAGAACCTCTGTCAGGACATGTCTCAAATCGTCAGGGATCCTCACACACCCAACTAGGGTGTTTGGACCCAAGGGTGTCCACTGGGGATCAAAAGGGCATCTGTATTAGGCTGGGTTCACTAGAGAAGCAAACTGGTGAGATTTGAATCAAGAAAATAGCTCGTATTTGTAGAAGCAGAGATGTCCAATCTGGTGCAAGTGGGTCAGACGTCAGGCTGGAGGCTCTCCTGACTTGTGCAGCCGCAGGAAAGCCAATCCGGAAGATAGACCAGGAAGCTTGAGGCTGCAGAGGTGGATAAATCCTAGGTCAATAACCCAGACTTCTAGCTGCAGCGTTCAATGAATCAGGGATTAGCAGGTCAGATGGCAGGCCAAGGTCGGCAGGCAATGTGACAGACTGCTGGCTCAAGTCCTAAGAACAGCAGTCAGTGAGCCAGATGCAGCGTCCAGTGCCACGGCCGTCCTTCTAGGACAACCCCACTGCAAGGAAATTCCCTTATTTGGTCTGCTCAGATTTTCCTTATTCAGGAACTACTTCTTCACAACCTTCCCTTGAATACTGGCCCCCAAAAGGCAACAGGAGCCCTCTGGGGCTTCGAAGTTCAGGGCTAGATTTCACAGCCCACTTACAGCTGTGCATCCCACATTTGATGGAAAGGCGTGCGTACACACACACACACACACACACACACACCACCTAACAGAAATACCAAAGTGAGACACAGAAAACCTTAATGGAAAGGAAAACAGAAAATATTAAAAATGAGGACAGATTTAAAATGGGTCCAAAGGAAGATTAGAGGACAAGGTGTTACATTTTAAGCCGACGGCATCTGCAATAACCCAGTTCCCAATGTGAGGTAGAGAGGCCACTCACATCTATGGTGCTGTCTGGTCTCACCGCTCAGCGCTCTCCAGACTTGGCGGGGCTTCCCCTGAGTCTGGTGACAGGCCAGTGCAGCTGCAAGGAGAAAATGTCTTTTCCTATAATCTTACTGTCCCCCACCCTCACTCCATTCAGTTCAGCAACTTGGCAGAAGGCCAAGAGCTTGTGTGTGGTGAGGGGGCTCTGTGGCTCAGACCCCCTGCAGTGGCAGAAACAACCTGTTCTTCCCTGAATGTCCCTCAATGAGCCAGATCTGGGGCAGAAAGGCCACAGAAGGGGTTTCGCTTGCAGAAGGCACTGTGACAAACCCAGCAGGCAGTGTGGATATTTGTCTTGGGCTTGTGCCACTTGCCCACCGCCTTACAGACCTCTGTCTCCACGCACAAGCCCTGTTGGGGCAGGGCACTTCCGGCCTCTGGGGCAGCGGAGATGACTGGAATTTCTGGTCCTCAGACTAGGGAGAAGAAACAGAGCCTCGCAGGCATCCAAGTTGGGGGTCCCCTTGGCAAGCATCCTGGGTCCTGCTCCAGGGTTTCAGATCCAGGCTACAGAATTGGCCCCCAGCCGCACACACACTCCTGTGGTGGTTACAGCTACCGGATGCCATCAGGGCAGCCCCGCCTCGAAGTGACCCCGGGAACAAAGGAGCGAAATACCACCCCACCCTGCACCATCTGAGCCTGGTGTCACAGCCACTGTGTCCATCCAGCTCCTGAGGTTCTTCTCTTTCTCACTGACCCTCTACTCTACCAAGCATGATGATGTCTGTGTTAGGCAGGGTTCTCTAGAGAGACAAAACCAAGACACTTATGAAGCAAATATAGATAGATGGATAGATAGATGGATACATCAAGAAGGCATATAACAACCAGTTAGTCCACACAGCAGTACAGAGAGTCAATTCAGTTCACTTTCATGGAATAGTTAATATATTGGAAGTCCTTCAGCTCACATGGGCTGCTGGGCCCAAGGTCAAGGAAGCAGAGAGCAGAGTCCTCCCTCTGGCAAGGCAAGCAGAGTCTGTCCACAGGCAGCAGGCAGCAGAATGGGTCAGCAATAAGCTTGGGCAGCTTAGTGAAGCAGGCCTGGATGGTAAAGGAAGCTCAAAAATGCAAAGCGACAGCATCTGCCAGCCTCACGCTCCGGCGATGCGCACACCAGCAGCTTGGGTAAGTAGGTCTGGACGGAGCCTCAGGCGCTACTGACGTGATCCATGGGTTCGCTTGACCCACAGGTAGTTGCTCACAGGTTGAGGCAGAGAACCAGCTAAAGCATCAGTAGACTCACTCTGACCACCAGACAGCAAGAGCGAGGGGTCCAGGCCTTGCAGAGCCATTTATCTCTCTGCCCTCCAATCAGACTGCGACCTGATTAATCCTGCATGGTCCTATTGGTCAGGTTGGCACCATAAACATAACTGCCACCATGTCCTTCTCCAGGGACTGGTCTTTCCTGGCAACACAGCCACAGTAGGTGAGGCCATGTCTGGCCATGCTCGGCTCTGGAGAGTGCCCTGGCTGTTCCTCTCCCAGGACACATAGGTTGGGTGTTTTTGGAAGTTTATGTTCTTTCAATACTCAACAGCACACATAGTCCAATGCATCCATCCTTCTTGGGCCTCCCAGGCTCTCCCCCAAACGAGGGTATGTGACCAAGGAGGGTGTTAGCTGCCATCGGGTCAAGTGTGCAGAGTGGAACTGCCCCGCGGAGCCTTCCAGGCTGGACACCCTCAGCAGCGGCCGGCCGGCCCTGTCTTCTGAGATGCCTCCCCTGGATCCAAACCGCCCCCCTCTGGGCTGGTGGCTGAGGGATACCTGATGTGAGCAGACAGGGGCAGAGTGTGTGAGGGCCACCTTGTGCAGGGCCATCTCTTGGGCTGGCGGTCTGAAAGCGGAATCTAAGATGGACAACTAGACGGATGAGCGGAAGGGAGGGTCAGATGCTTGGCAGCTGTCTTTCATGGACCTCGAGGCTCAAAGGTGGGTGCCCCGGCCTGCCGAGTGGCCCTGGTGACCTGCTGTGTTAGACGTGGGACTGATTCCAGAACGGTCGGCAGTGGGAACCCCCAGTGCTCCAAGGGAGAAAGACGAGGTAGTCCGCGTCCATCATGCTTCGTCATCCAAGAAAGCCGGTCAGGCAGGGCGGTTCTGCCCTCGGGGGCCATGAGGGTCGTTACTCGACAGAAGAGACTTGACAGCGTTGGGTCTTGAGGGACCCAGAGTTTGAAGGAGGGGGATGTGGGGAGGTGTCTGGAAAGGGTCTATCTGAGGAGTGATTCCTCAAAGGGAAGACTTGGGAAGCCCTACTGAAGGCGGCCATTGGGTCATTGTCTTCTGAGACAAGAGCTGTCTGGGCATTGGTTGGATCATCTTCTGATGGAAAGAAAGCCAACACCCCACCGGACCAGTGGGTCACATCGTGATCTACGGGAGGGTTGACGTTGTTAAGGGTTGTGTCTGGCTTGGATCCACAAGCGGCGGACGGGAAGCCTGACAAGGGCTTGCGCTGGGCGCGTCTGCTGCGCATGACCCTGTGGAGAAGCGTCTGAATGCAAGGATCTGCCTCTGCGGACCGAGGTGCACCTGGCCGAGGGCGCGGTGTGTGCAGGCTCTTCGCGTGCAAGTGGGGGTTGGGCGCTGAGTCGGGGAGGCGCTGGAAGAAGGCCGCCTTCGAGGTTCTGTGCTGGGAAAGACTCTGCCATGGACGGCCAGAGGAACAAACACATCGTGCTAGAAGGACAGCCAGCTGGCTCCTTAGACATGAGGACCATGAGACTTCATCTCACGGACTTTGAACTTTGAACTGATCCGAAGAGACTAGTCCCCGGAGAAGGACAGTGCAGAGGGGCAGAAGGAAAAAAAAGGAGAAAGAACCTTGTGTTAATCCAGGTTGACTAGAGAAACAAATCCAGAGAGACACAAATGTGTATAAGGGAAAGCTTTCTATCAAAGGGCAAATGTATATTAAGAAGACCTCCCAGTCCAGCCCAGACAAGTCCATAAGTCTGATGTTAGCCCGTATGTCCAGTACTAGTCCACATATTTTTCAGACTCACACAGCACATGCAATGATGCCGAATGCAGGAAGATCACAGGCCCGTGGATGGGAAGTCTTGTGGATCCGGTGGGGGTGGGACCATCACAGCGCTGTCACAGGTCTCTGCGTGTCTCCTCCAGCTCTCTGAGTGTCTCCACAGCAGGAAAGGGAAGACAAAGAGACACTGGGCCTGGCCTCTAGTCAACCCCTTATCTCATCATGCCTCCAGATGAGGTCATCGAGCAGCACCCTGATTGGCAGGCTAGACCCCACCCTCCGCCCGGGTTGGCAGGAGACGATGTCACTGCCACAGCCCTCAATGAGGCGGATGGACTCAGCGGCGTCCACCATGGACTCAGACGAGGACAGTGTGTCTCCTTCTGTGGGACACAGGGTTGACGGACAGGTGGTCGCCCCAGCAATGGCTGCCTCGCGCTCACTGTGTCCACAGACCCACTGGCAGGTGGCAAGGGCTGGAATACTCCCTCAGTGGTTCTGCAGTGAGTTATGGTCCCTGCCGGCCACCATCCCTGTCACCCTGGCCGTGGGGTAGGTGGAGGTGAAGCGGGAGGCAGTGGCTGCCCTCACACAGTGGGGGTTCACATAGCAGGGATGGAGGACCTCGGCTTAGAAAGAGGGAAGGGCCCCCTGGACACCGGGTGGGCAGCAAGGGGCAGAAGGAAGGACAATGGCACTGGAATCTCATTGGGTTCCAAACAGATCCCTCGTGGGGGCCAAGGGAGTTGGACGGCTGCCCCCAGCTGAGCGAGAAGGGTGGGAGCCCCCTGACTCCAGGGCTGTGCTCTCCGCCAGGTGCTTCTTCTCCGGACCGTCACAGACCTCCTCCCAGAGGGCACACAGCAGGGGGATGCAGGCGCTCTGCCTGGCCCTCGGTGCCCCTCCCATGTGGCAGTGGGCGGTGGCGGTCAATGGTGAGGGGACAAGACCCAGGTCCCGCCCGGCTCTGTGGGGGAGGAAGCCTCCTGATGGGCTCCTTCCAGTCAAGGAGTCCTGCAGCCTGTCAGAGGGGCCCTGCCTGGGTCACCTGTCCTGCCGGCCGTGGACGCCACACACCGTGAGTCTTTGCTGTCTTTAGGACTTCGCTTTCCTTTCCTCAGGTGAAGAACTGCTGGCCATTTTAGCCCCACCCCACCCCCAAGTAAGCCCAAACTCACGGCCATCGAGTCGTGCCGACGCACAGCATCCCTGTAGGACAGGGCAGAACCCCCCTGTGGGCTTCTGGGACTGTCACTCTTTGCAGAGTAGAACACCCATCTTTCTTCCACAGTGGGGCTGGTGGTCTTGACCTCCTGACCTTGGGGTTACAGCCCAACATGTGCCCACGACGCCCCCAGGGCTTCTGGAAGAACATTCTGCATCAGTCATCTTTGATGAAAGACCTTATTGACTGCCCAGTACTCCCACCTCCGAAAAGCCACACCCCGGCGACCTCTTCATGCCACCAGGCACCCCATCCTGCCCGGCCCCCTGGAAATGCGGGAAAATACTGGAGGAGGGGTTTGCGTCACACCGGAGGCTGCTAAAGTCAGGGAGACCGGCTCAGCTGGGGGTGTCCAAAGGACCCCGAGTCAGTGAGGCGCGAAGAAACCACTCCTGAACTGCTGGCTGGGCCAGGTCACCAACAGCCCGGGCAGGCCTCGGCCTCTTTGGCTGGGCATCCTGGCAAGTGGGGGGAATGTCGGTGGTGCTGCTGCGTGCCCCCAAGCCTGCCCACTCACAGCGACCCGTGGCGATGGGAGGACGTGCTACGCAGCCCTGCAGCTCTCTTGAATTCATGGTTGTCAGTGAGCGCCCCTGGTGAGAGCCGCTGTGCCCCCTCCCCTGGCTCAGGGAGCGGCCCCCTTCTTCACTGCCCTCCTACGTCACCAAGCACGGTGTCCTTCTCCAGGAACGGGGGTCTCTGAAGAACTTGACCCTAGGACAGTGGTTTCCACTTGTGGGTCAAACAGCCCTTTCACAGGGGTCTCTTAAAACCATCAGGAAACATGTATTTCTGATGGTCTTAGGAACCGAGACATGTTTCCTCTATCCATGAAGATGCATTGATCTGGTGAAGGTCCTCAGCTGGTCCCAAGTGCCACGTTCTTCTTGGCCGCAGCCAGAATTGCCCACGGGCGGATAGACTAAGCCCCACCCCCATCTCTCCCAGGTGGACATGCAGAGGGCTGGGCAGGACTGAGGTCTGGCACGGGTCTGCCCAGAGGCAGGGGCTTGGGGTCAGGCAGCCCCTGCAGGCCAGGGCAGCAAAGAAGCCCCTCTCCGCCTGTCTGCAGAGGCCTGTGCACCTGGCAAGCGCTCACTGGAGCCCCCGTGTAACCGTGGTGACCAACCCACAGTGCGGCGTGTCCTGCTCCACGAGGAAGACCCTGGTCAAGATGAAGGGACCCAGCAGCTGCAGCACGGTCTCTGACAACAACCGCAGCGAACACAGGCAGGGTCGGGCAGCGCTTCCCTCTGTTGGGCAGGGGCCAGTGATGGGCAGGAGGGAGCTGCTCACTCGTGAGCAGGGCGGGAGGGGTGTCTAGTCCAGGCTCAGGGCCTCTAAGGAGCCCTGGTGGCACAGGGGGTAAAGTACTTGACTGTGAATGGAAAAGCCATCCGTTCAAGCACCCCCGCTGCTCTGGAGAGAGGAGCCGCTGTCCGCTTCCCCACAGAGTTATGGCCTCGGGGACCCCATGGCTCAGAACTGACCTGACTGGAGCCCACGAGACAGCTGTCTAGTCTTGAAGTCTTAAAATCTGAAATATATCTCCTGGAGAAAGACAGGGCTTTCTGCTCCCATCAAAGAGGCACAATCTCAAAGCTTCCTAGGAACCATTCCACCCTGTCCTGCAAAAGTCAGCACCAGCTCAATGGCCGTGAGTTGGGGGGGGGGAGCTATTTCACACCCCTGAATCCGTCTAGTGCGTCCTGTCACATGTATGTCATGGGCTTAGTGCACAATCCCCGGTGGCTAATTAAAGAGCGTGTTTCTGTGCATCTTTGTGCGTCTGACTTGCGTGAGACTTTTAATTGTGAACTGCTGGTGGGGGGGGGGATGGCACAGGCAGAGCTGCCCATCAGTGCCCCACCCTGCGGCCCATGGACCTGGTGTCCCGGCTTAGGGACCGCCAGCCTCTCACTGTCTCCACCCTCAGCCCACTTCCTGTCCGTGTCTCCCCTGTCCTCCCTCTCTCTTCCAACCTCTGTCTTTGCGTCAATACTGCCCTTTTGATCTCAACCAGCCTCTTCTTCTAAGGAGTGCCAACTTCCCGAGGGTGGCCAGTCCCCTTAATCTTAAGATTTATTTTTAATGTTGAAGCAAAAATAAACCGTCTATATTACCCAATTGTTGGGCCTGAGGAAGCTCTTTCTAGGGTTGGGAAGTATTTTCCCTGGGCTGTTAGCTGTTGGTGCCCGGCAGAGAAAAGAGGTGGGGGAGCTGAGCCCAGTGAGCCCCTCTGACACCCTCAAACCTATTGGGGCTCTAAAGGACCCCAAGAGAAGGGGACCAATGCTCCACGGGGGGGGGGGGGGGTCCACAATGGCGAGTCTTACAGAAGCAGACTGCCACACCCTTTCCCAAGGAGCACTGTAGTTTTGAACTGTCAACCTTTCGGTTCAGGTCCACATTATACTAACCCCCAGCCACCAGGACTCCTGCTGAATAACTTGCCCATCCCTCTGTGTCACAGGGGTGTTAAGGGGTTCCCAGCTGTCGGATCAAGTCTGCCTGCCTTCTCAGGACCGGGTCACTTCTCCAGCTGTTGCTGTCCAATATATTAGGTAGCAGCTTCTTTCCCTAAAACAAGGAAGGCTGCCTTTTCTATCTATAGCATCTGTGTTCATCTGCGTGAACTAGAGAAACAAATTCATAGACTCTCGTTTGTGTATAGGAAAGAGCTTTATATGCAAGAGCAATTAAATATTGAGAAAACAGTCCAGTCCAGATCAAGTCTATAAGTCTGATAATAGTCCATATATCTGATACCAATCTATAAATCCCTCTTAAGATGCAGGAAATGCAGGCAATGACCCTGAATGCAGGAAGATCACAGGCCAGTGGGTGGGAAGTCTTGTGGATCCAGTGGCTGTGTAAGCGTCTCAGTGCTGGCAGGAGTCTCCACGTGGCTTCTCCGGCTCAGCGGTCTGGCTCCATCAGCCTCTCTCCATGTGTCTTCTCCACAGAGATGTCTCTCAGGGAGAGAGCGCGTGTCCAGCCTCCAGTGAGCTATGTATCTCCTTAGCGCCTCCAAATGAGGTCATCAAGCGCCTCCCTGATTGACAGGCTAGACTCCACCCCTTCACTCTGAATCCTCACATTGACACTGGATGATATAACGACCACAGCATCACAGAGCGTCAAGACAATGAAAGACCTGAGACACTGCCAGGTCCTGACTCGGAAGTGGTTTCCATGTGCTTGTTCCTTGCCGTTTCACTTGTCGTCAGCAGGGTTTCGAACCAAGGGCAGACCCGGACCTGATCCAGACCTGATGGGCTACCAGGTCTTCTGCTGCCAGGCAGGGCACAGTGGCCTCCCTGGGCCCGGCCCTTGCGCTCTGTCTGGCCTTGAGCAGGGTGTTGGCTCATGAGCACGTCCCTCTTAACCATTCATCTCACGGACTCCTCGCCAATGATCCCAGCTGAGTCACTCAGGTCTCTCTTTGTAGGCATGCCCTCTGCTGTCCTCCCTCGCACATTCTGGCCCAGCTGGGGAGGCGGGATGGGGAGAGTGGAAGGTGGGCAATGCCTATAAACAGGAAGCATCACCAGCAGCCCCCTGGAGTCAACGTTCAGGGGAGCCGACAGTCAATGGCACCAACGTTCAACAGCGCCAACGTTCAGTGGCATCGACGTCCCACCAAACACCAAAGTCCATCAGGGTCAGCATTCAACGGAGTTGACAGGCCACAGCGTCGCCGGTCCGCCCCGTCACCATTCGGTGATCCAACATTCAGCGGGGATGGCGTTCAGCAGAGTTACTGTTCAAGGACACCAACCCTGCATCCAGGCACAGTGGGGTCAGTAGTCAGAGAGCCAGCAGGCAATGCCATCAATGTCAATGGCATCAAGAGTCCACAGCATCAGCCGCCAGCAGCACCAACATGCCACAGAAATGCCCGGGGGTGCCAACCTGCAAGCTGCAGAAGCGCTTTGTGCTACCTCTGATGACCCTGGGACGGGGAGGTGGGGGAGGAAGAGAGATGGGCTAGGAGGGTAATTCTGGATTATGTGCATTCTTCTCTGTGCCTCAAGCCAGAGCATCTGGGGCCCGTGAGGCAGAGAGACTAAAGACAGGGATGGAAACAGCGGTCAGGACCTCAGCCTTGTCGCCCACACACAGGCTGTCACCACGGCCATCTGGGGGGTCCTGTCATGGTGTGTGCCACATCTCGCTGGCCACTGTGTGGCCGGCCTTTGAAACATCGGCAGGGTCTTGTCCATGGCTGCCAGCTTGGGCAGAGAGCCCAGATTGTCCCCGAAGAGCTGCTGGAGAAAATTATGCGTGAAAGCCCTCTGGGTCCCAGAATACTGGTGAGACTTCATGCCTGGTCATGCAGAAGGGACTGGGTGACACTTAGCAACAGCTGCATGGATGGGGGAGGGGGGCACAAAAGAACAAAGGCATGCTCTAAGAGGAGTGGTGGGGACATGGTGTGGCTCTCCTGGAGGTGGTTGCACTGTTGGATAGTCTACGTGAATTGTGTGCCAACAAACCTTTAAGAAGAAAAAGAATCCCAGTCTCAGAGAGCCACAGGGTCTACCGGTCCTACCCTGTCCCGCAGGGTCGCTTTGAGTCCACATCAACTCGATGGCCACGAGTGACCTTGGTGCAACCTTCGGAGGCGCTTTGGGCTGTTCTGTTCTGGAAGGGCCTCCTGGGGCAAGTGGGTCGGTTGAGACGCCAATGAGAAGCCACAGGTCGTGAACCTCCACAGTGGCCTGCAGACACCGGCCCAGGAGAAAGCCAGCCAGAGAGCAGCGGTATCAGAAATGGGTCCAGAAGCGATCGCAAAAAACAGGCTGCTGGAGTGAGACGGTTCTGTGCGCGAGGTCAGGGGAAAACTAGCCGGTGTCATGCTAGCACATGGGTGGGCCGTCGCTGCCATTAGCAACCCAGTGGGTCAGTTTTGTGGCACGTCAGACCGTCTGTATGAGAGAGGCGATCACGAGTGTGGGAAGGAAAGACGAGACTGGACCATAACAAGAAGGGGGAAACCGTAGAGGAGCCCCAGAGACATACAAGACAGGATGTGAAAGACGCTTCAGTAGGTAGACCTGGGATCCGAGAGAAGAAGGGACGAAGTGAAATTGAAAGAGATATTTAAAGCTAATTAAAGACACTAAGCTCCCGATTCAAGGACATGAACCTTACCAGGGATCAATGCAAAGAAATCCAAATGTAGGTGCATCATCGTAGAAAGTTCTGAAAACCGAAGTGGGGGTGGGGGGTGCAGAGTCTTTCAAAGAAACCACAAGGAAAGACAAGTATATTACCTTGGACAGAGACACCATGACAGCAAGGACTTGCATCAGAGATAGTAGAAGCCGGAAGACTCGGGACCATAACCCCAACGTGCCGAGACCCCATGGCTGACCAGCTAACAAGTCATGCTCGCCAAAAATATTCCTTTTTTTTAAAATCATTTTATTGGGGGGGGGGGTCATACAGCTCCTATCATAAGCAATACATACATCAATGGTGTGCAGACCACATTTGCACATTTGTTGCCATCACCGTTCTCGCAACATCCTCCTTCTACTTAGGTCCCCGGTACCAGCTCCCCATATAATGAGCTGAACTGAAGATGTTCCCTCGATTGAGAGGATGTGTTGCCTCATCTCAGAAAAGCCAAGAGAAATGGACAACCAGGAAGTACGAACGTAACAGTAGAAGCATCTAAGTGACTCCTGACGGCACCATCCATAATGATAAACACAAGGCTGCAGAGTTTGGAACATACACAGAGAGGATTTACACGGCACCAGCAATAGATAAGGCAGGGGTGGGGGAAGGACTTTAAACGTTCTGATGGCCTTGATTTGGCTGGGGAGTGGTAAACTTGCTCCTTTCAAACAGCGTTAATAAGTCAGGGATTCATTGCATTACACCGAGGCTACTGCCAACAGAAGAGTAAGACCGTATAGACGGCGCTAGCTAACAGAGAAATAAAGTAAGAACAATCAAGCGAGTCATTAATACAATCATTAATATCAGGGAATACAAGGTAGAATAGGTGAGTCCTATATCCTGGAGTAAGCAACAGGAAAATGTTTTGTGGTAGTTACATAATTTCATGTCAACTTGAAGTGTAGGAGTGGAGTCTAGCCTGTCAGAGTGATGGTGCTTCCTGGTGGGCTTCCTCTTCATCTAGAGAGGTTCCTGGGGACCTCCCCATCCCCCCTCTGCCTTCACCTTCCTGGTGACGTCCCATGGAGACCTGTGCAAACACAGAGATGCGTCCACTGCCACTGGATCCACAAGACTTTGCATCCACCGGCCTGTGATCTTCCTGCCTTCTGCATCATTGCGTGTGGCTTGGTGAGTCTGAAGAGGCACTTGTGGACTAGTACCGGGCTTATGGACTTGGGTTGGACTGGGTTGGGATGATTCCTTGATAAATCATGACCTCTTGGTAGAAAGATCTTTCTTACCCATAGATGAGCGTCCTTGGATCTGTTTCTCCAGTCAACCCCGCCTAACACACAATGTCATTACAAGAAACGTGAATGGACTAAAGAAGCCATACGAATGGACAAGCTGGGCAATGTATAAGGGGAAGCGGGGCCGGGGGTGGGTGGGTGATATGTCTGAGTTACGCTGTCGGTGAGAACACAGATACACTATGAACTGCCAGATGAGCAACAGCAACAACCAAAGCATTCTGCTCCTCTAAGGACTCTCTTTGTAGGGAAACGATGAACAACCTCCACTGGGAGGATGAGAAGGAGACTTGGGGTGAGTTTAGGGCCACAGGGAAAGAATCGCTCAGAAAAGGAGGATCCGCATGGTTAAATGGCCCCATCCTTCAAGCGCTGAGTTGTACCTGTAGAAAGAGTTGGGTATTAGACACCTGCTTAACAACTGCAACAAAGTAAGTGATAAGAAAGAAGAAAAGACCTCGAAGGCTGTGATAGAGAGGTCTGTTGTAATAACATGGCCAATGAACACATGTGAGGTTAATTGAAGGGCAGAGATATAAATGGCTTGGCGAGCCTTGTCTTTCTGTCTCTTGCTCTTGGATCTGCCGACCAGCTGGCTGCCTTGTTTGTCCTGTGCCTTGATCTCCAGCTACACTACCCGTGGGACATCTAATTCGTGGACTGTGTCAGTGTGAAATGAGATCCTTTCAAGCGCTGCTTTGCCACGCTCCTAGAAGATACATCTTTTGAGCTGGGGTCTGTCGGACCCTGTCATCAGGCTGACTGTTGGTGACCTGCCCTGCTGTTTGCTATCTGTAGCTGGACTGCCTGTATTGCTCTACAGAAGACTCAGCTGTCTGCTTCCTTGACTTGCACCCAGTAACCCTCATAAGTTGAAGGACTAACTGCCGGTGTATTGCCTCACAGAAGTGAGTTGAACTGAACCATTTGTACTGCTCTGTGGACTAATCCGCTGTCTGTTTTGTATGTTATATCTATAACTATATATAAAATTATAGGTGTCGGGCTGAGCCCTGGTGACATAAGTGGTTGAGTGCGGGACTGTGGCCCCCGGGCTTGGCGGTTCAAATCCAGCAGCAGCTCTCAGGAGCAGCGCTGGGTAGCTCCCACAACCACCAGAGGGCAGTGATGCCCAAATAATAAAAAAACAACAACAACAACAAATTATAGGTGTCCTGGTTCTGTTTCCCTAGAGACCCCCACCTAACATAACCTCTGGGGTCATGCTTGTTCCAGGATTCTTCTCGTCTCTCGACTCCATTCTTCTTCAAGCAGGAATCCCTTTGTGCAGATAGGTCTTGTTGTGAGTCAGCTGCTCTGGGCACCACCACAGCCAGAAGACCAGGGTGGGAAAGACCAGATACCCTGCTCTCTCTTCCTGTCTGCAGCCAGGGCCAGTCTGACCCCATCTGCTCCTGCTTCTCCCTCCTCCCCTAAGCTCCCTGTCCTCCCTGCACCCCACTCCTCTCTCCAACTGCCGCATAGGATTTCCCAGGAGATTCACACAAGTCCACAGCTACTTCTGGGTCCCAACCACACCCCTGCCCCACCCACGATTCGCAGCCATGCACCTTAACCGTGGTGTCACTGGGAACCCTTGGTAGTTGGCCCTGTCCCATGCCCCACCATGTAGCTGTCCCGAACCTGCAAGTGGTCACTCCCTGTCCACAGAGAGGGCCTCCTGAGCCCTGGGAAGGCCAGAGGGGTGCATGCCCAGCGGGGCCACCAGAGGACAGCAATGAGTCAGCTCTGAGACAGATGGCCTAGGTGCCGACTGCCCAGAGGTCAGGCCTGTGCCGGCCAGACACAATCCTTGTCCATCTGACTGTACAGGCCCTGCCCGCACACATCCAACCCCTAGTCCCTGGGGCCAGGAGGCTTCATCCCTGGTCTGCACCACAGGGCTGGAGGCCGGCACTTGATCGAGTTCCCCAGGATGGGCCAGTGTGCTCCTGCCTGAGGGGGGACACAGGTTTCATCACGATGGTGCCTGGGCAGGGTGTGTGTGGGCAGGGGGTGGCCCCCAGGACCCCTGGGTCTTCTCACTGTGATGGCAGGGAGATGATGGAGCAGGGGACATGGGCTCCTGGGTGCTGCCCCAGTCTGTGTGGCCCAATTCTGACCTGGACCCCCTAACTTTTCACAGAGCGAGACCTCCACTCTCGTCCCTTCTGCCCGCCCCCCCCCCATCTTGACCCGAAGACGGGCATGGGCTAGCTCTCCCTCGGGGAGACCCCACACATGTCAGGGTAGACCTGTGCTCCACGGGGCTTCCCAATAGGCGGCTTTTCGGACTTTGGTCACCCGGTGTTTCTTCCGAAGCAAACACGGTTTGTGTGGACTCAAACCGCTGCCGTCTGCATCTCTCGGACAAACCAGAGCTGCCGTGAGCGGCCTGCCGCTGATGGAGCTGTCCCTCTGAGGGGTGCAGACGCCCACCTTTCCAGATGCTGGAGCGGTTGGTGCATTGGAACCTCAGGCCTTTCCCCAAGCAGTCAGTGACATCACCTGCCGGTGATCCAGGTACGTGGCCATCACTTTGCATTCCACCAGGGGGCAGCATGGTTACACCCAAATTCCCACTCTCTCCTGCCTCCGGGGAAAGGCCAGGACTAAGGTGGATCCCAGATTCCTGGGGCGAGGACACAGGGCTCCTTAGCCAGTCTGAGGCTGTCGGTCCTTATGGGAGCCCACCGCCTCCCTCCCCGCTCCGTCCACCGTCCACCGTACAGAGAGGGAGGGCCC